>SDVV010033343.1:0-11311 GCA_016164225.1 Gammarus roeselii
TTTGTTAATTTTTTTTGTTTTTTTGTTTTGTTCATGTCATGCATGCGGATGGTTCATGTGATAGCCAATAGTGCGCACTAATTCCAGTTCCTATACCTGTGTTAACATTGCTGTTCTCAACAGCATACTGGCGCGCATGGCTGTGCTGGCCTCCCCCGGCTCTGCTGCTCCCCGCTTGATGTGGACCTGCTGGAGGGGGCTGCAAAGGTAAGAGATCAAAGGTAAGAGATCTCTCAAGTTATGCAATATTTTTCAGGTGATGGTAGCCATGAGGAGAGACACTTGGAGTGCAATCAAAAGAGAAATGTTGAAGCTCTTCTTACTGAGCTGGGTAAGATTATTCTGACATTAACTGATAATTGCAATCCCATAGACACCCAAATTTTTATTTTGTTTGCTAAACCTTCAAATATAGGCTAGGGAATTTTTTCTGCAAATGTAGAGGCTGTAAGACTTTACAGTGATGCCTGAATTAGGTCAAATCTAACCACTCTTTGGTAAACAAGGTCCTGTTTGATTTCAGTGGATTACGTTGTGGTAGTGTAGCTATTGTAGCTGTCCTACTGTGTAGGGTTCTCTAGCTATCAGCTATAGATGTGATGTCACACTGTTGCTGATGAGGGTTAATGAGGACTTTTCATAGTTTCCACACATTCACAAGCCCCATATGGGGTAAACTGAATGGAGGTGGCAGTTGATTGTGAGCTATGAATGGCACATGTATGAATTACTGAGATTATATAAAATAAGGTATGGGGGTGGGGGTGAAGCTGGGGTAACACCAAGTGTCTGACAAGACACAGTGCTAAACTGTAACACAAATCCTAAACAAACTTTTAAACACAGTAAAACATAGATACACTATGTACAAACCAGCATTAATAAAAGAATAATGCTGCTTGAAACATTCATGTAATAAATGTGGGAGTATAGTTTATATATAATTAGTCATGCACCGCTCAGTAATATTTATTCTAAAAGCAGTTATCACACATATATATATATTGTGTAAAAAAAAAACATTTGGAAAAAGCATGCATTCACAAATGGGATGATCAAGTATTTTGGATGATGACATTTAAAATTATGCTTTGATGATGAGGAGCTACTTAAATTTACACAATGTGAGCAGCTGATTGCAATCATTTCTTCTACTCATTGCTTAGTGACAAATGGATGATCAATTAATAGGCCCTTAGAACCAATTTGATACTTGAAATACACAGATACAGATACTAGGCTGCATCCCCCACAAAGGGGGTGGCCAACGGCAAGGCACACCTCACACCCTCATACGCTCACACTTGCACAACTTGGCCCTTTTGTGCTAAAGGGTCCTGCTGGTAACCCCGCAACATACACTCTGGGTCCCGAGTGCAGTCTGAGGATCCGTTGTCAGCAGCAGGGCCTGACAGTTTTCACTGGTTTACCCGCGCTGCGTCATGATAGCTGCCCCCCCCACCCCCACCCACGACCATCCTGACAACGGGATGTAAAGTGGGAAAGCACATAAGAGCAGTGTAAAAATCAACCATTCACAACCATTCTCCACTTACGCCTGTTCATAACACACTCTCTCGCTTCTTCTACATTCATGTCTCTCCCTCCTAACACCTGATGCATATCGGGCCTCTCATGAATTATTGTTAGTTGATGTGAAATGTGGGTTTTCTTGGGTATTTGAGATTGCTCGAGTCAGTGCAGAGGAGATGGACAAGGAGTGTGGATGCTCTGGCTGAGTTGGATTACTTTTCCAGACTGAAACGACTTAGCTTATTTCTATAAGAGAAAGATTTCTCAGGGCAGACCTTATTAAATACTGGAGGATCATCTACAGGTTGGATGGTGGCGCCAACCTCGGGGGTCATTTTTCGGAAAGCTCCTGATACAAGAACACGAGGCCATCCCTATAAGCTTTTGATGACGGCTTGTAATACTGATATCCAGAGGAGATTCTTTGGAGAACAATGCGTTCAGTTGTGGAACAGCCTTCTAAGTTTTGTGGTGGAGTCAGATTCCCTGGCTGCATTCAAGGGGTTACTTGCAGAGTTTCTGGGTGATGTTTAGTTTGAGTTTGTTCAAGTTGGGGGAGGTTCTTCTGTAACATGTTGGTATCCTAGCTCTGGATCTACCAGCTGGATGCGCCACCTCCCCCCCCACTTTTTTTTTGTTATTGCTAGAGTGGTGGGTTGTGGCCTGTGTGTGGTGTGGGTGGGTAAGTGTGTGTGGGTGTGTGGGTGTCTGTGTGTGTGTGTCTGTCTGGATGTGTTGCTTTTTCTGATGCTTTTTCGTTTGCAGTGTGCTGTTCTATAGTTTATTTATTAATTTTTGTCATTCATACGGATGGTTCATGTGAAAGCCAATAGTGCGCACTAATTCCAGTTTCTATACCTGTTTTAACATAGCTGTTCTCAATATTATACTGGGGCCCATGACTGTGCTGGCCTCCATTGGCTCTGCTGCTCCTCACTTGCTCGTAGCGCTGCTGGAGGGGCTGCAAAGGTAACTTGTTAAAGAACCGCAGGCTTTGCTTTGACTTCACCAGGTCCTCCTGCACTGGTAGATGTCTCTTGGGCTTCAACAGGTCTTTCTTCTGCCCCAGTAGAAGTCACTTCAGCTCCAGCAGGTCCTTCTTCTGCACCAGTTGAAGTCTCTCCGGAACCTGCAAGTTCTTCTTTGGTGCCAGCAAGTCCTGCTTTGGCATCAGTAGGCCTTTCTGTGGCAATTGTAAACCTTTCTTCCTCCCCAGCAGGTCTTTCTTTGCTGATCAATTCTTTGATACCAGCAGGAGGCTAAACTTTAAAACATGTAACAAATGACACCACTGACACATTAATTGAATGTTACAACACTGTTGGTATGTTAGAAAGTGAAGTTGGTGAATTGAAAGAAGCAAACATGAGAACATATTCACAATACAATATTTTAAAATTTACTTCAAAGCAATGAAGGCAAAATTAATCAATGAGAGAATTTCAAAACGCACAGAGTTCAGGACAAAAATCACTCAAATTCTCCAACCATTTCTCACTCCCACTCAAATTAATTGGTTTATTGACAAGAAAAAAATCCTGAAAATGGACAGCTGATGACATAGCTGCTGCTCTAACATTAAAAAATGTTTCTCCAAAGGCTTACAAATTCATGAAATGCAGTTGGAAATTACCTCTACCCAGTGTTTCAATGCTTGATTCTATGGTCAAAGATGTCAATGTTGAACCTGACTTGCTCAATATATCACTACAAGTTATAAAGGTCGAGGGTCAAAGTATGGCTTGTGGTGAGAAGGCCTGTGTCCTCTCCTTCTATGAGATGAAGCTGCACAAGAGCTATTCTTATGACAAGGGAGCTAAAAGGATCTACAGCCCACGTAGATATGTGCAAGTTGGTGTTGCTAGAAGTATAATTGGAAAATGGAAACAACCTATTTATTCTGATTTTGATCAAAAAGTTACAAAAGAGTTGCTTCTATCGATCATATCTTCCATTGAAGGTGCAGGGTTTCCTGTCCATGCTTCTAATAGTGACATGAGTCATGAGAAGGTTCAATATTAGACTACATACATCTCTTGGTATTAATGCCGACAATCCTTCCTTCACAAATTCAGCTGATGAATCACAAGTTTACAACAGGTATGTTCTCGTTGATCCTCAACATCTATCAAAATTGGTTTAAAATAATTTACTAGATCACAGCATTACTAATACCTCCATGATCCTGACTGCCACTTCTGAAGCCATGAAACAGGAAACTTCAAAATCGCCTATAAAATTGGCCTCAATAATTTGGATGTAAATAGAAACAATTGCCAAAAAGTTTGAACTGCTGCTCATCTGTTGTCAGAAACAGTTCATAAAGCTATCAATTATTTAGAGTTTGTGACAATATTAAATCTGTTGACTGGAAATCAAAAGCAGACTTCAATCTCCTTGTCAATAAATGGTTTGATCTCTTGAACTCATCTTCATTTGAAGATGAACCATCAAGGTCTCTTTTTTTCAGCAAATCAAAATCAACTTGAGGTACTGGAGCAAATGATCTCATTCATGTCTGATGCTAGAGTTTGTAAAAAAGTATTTCCATTCATCCAAGGATTGATCATTACCTCAAAATCACTGCTCTCTACCAGATAACATACATTTTCAAGAGACATTCAAATCAATACATTCTTGAACACTTGTTCTGAATGATCAGGCAGATGGGCTGTGTTGATAATCACCCTCACTGTATTAGTTTCAAGTACAAAAATGAAGAAATATATTCTTGACAAAAATCACTCATTGATTAGCAGAGGAATTAATACTTCTTACAACATTGACAATATTTCTTGTGATGTTAAGATCAGATATTATTCAACCATAAGCTCCCCAATGAAGAAGCAAAGAGAAATGACTGATCAGGTTGATGAAAGATGTCTGTCTGGAACAATCTGCAGGATAGTTGGCTTTACTACTGAAGTAGATGAAATGGATACAAAGGAGTCAGAGTCATTTGTGAATCCAGACAATGAATTTGAAGGATTGAAATATCTGTTAAGGGACACTGCTAGAAAATTTAGAAAAAAATACAACTCTTTTGCATGAACAGATGGCAACTCAACATGCAATAGGATTGATTTCATTTCAAGAGGAGGCCTGATGGAAATCTCCCCAGAATGTTCCTCAATTTGAACAATTAGAGGACATGTTCCGATGCTATCACGGCGAAAGATTAGTAGAAGGTGTTGAGGCAGTAAATCGCTTTGTCAATTGTTGTTGCCAAAGACACTGCACTGCCTGTAGATGTGATAGAGTTCTTCATTAGACTAAGAGGTTAGTTTAAGATACGGTTATGGAATCGCCTGTTATCAGCATCTAAATTCCCTTTTAAAGCTGATAAAAATAATCCAAGGAACAAAAAGCTACTAAAGATTACCAAGTAAAGATAGGTTATACATCAATATTTGATTATATCAAGGGGTCCATTTTCACCAGAGCTAGGACGCGAGTTGGTTAGCCAAGCCATTTGTATGCTATGTAGATTCTTCTGGTGTGGTTGTCTTAGTTTGAACTATTATTCATGTTCAGTGGTACATTCATTTACTGTCACCATGATTCCTGAACTCTGTGCAAACCAAAGTGTACAATGTATTGGAATATTATTAATATATTTTTTTGTCCTTTCAATCTAACAATGATATCAGGATTCAGATTATTCATGCTGATAACTAAAGTTTCAAGTAATATGTTCAAATATAATAATATGAATTATCAGAAGTTACCGCATGAAAGTGTGTGGTACGCCTTGCCGTCCGCCACCCTCTTCCTGGGGATTTGGCCTAGTGTCTGTATCTGTATTGCATTTGCGTAATAATCAGCATCATGCCATGAGCATCAGACTTGAAACTTAGCAGCAGCAGTGACTAAATCGCGTTGAAAATCATGATCACTCCAATGTCCAAGACCTGTTCTCACATGACACGCTGTGATCCTAGGCATCATTTGCCATCAATACCCTCTAACCTCTTAGGCTTGGGACAAGCTAAAATGTCCATTCTAGCAGTATTCCATAATTGAATTTGCTGTTCATCTAGCCCAGCCTGTATGAGGCGCCTATTGTTCATGGGCTGCCGGAGGGTGAAGGTTCTAACGGAAGTTGTTGCTTGCGTTTCAAGGTGTTTCCGTTATTGCTGTTATCCACATCATGTGGAAAACAGTTTCCAATTGTTGGTATCTTGATTGGCAAGTTCTTAGCCACTGATGTTCTCACTGGCTTTAGCTGCAGGTTTGTTAATTATTTATGTTCATTGTGTTCTTATATCAGTCAAAGAGGCTCACACCATGCCTAGATCTCTAGAAAGTACATAGCTAATAGAAGAACATTGTGCTACCATTATGTACTCCACTCGGCAGTCCTTAAATGAAATCTGCAATACAATTGTAGTCCCTCACCCAAGAGGAGATATTAACAGAAAAGAACCATGCAGCAAAAATGATTTCGGAAGTGAGAAGTAGGACATAACCACAAGGACTGGATGAACTTACACGTGACTGGTATCACTGACCTCTAAGTAGTCTTATTTCAAGTGATACCAGTGTAAGTTTATCCAGTTCTTGTGGTTATGTCCTACTTCTCACTTACGGAATCATTTCTGTTGCACGGTTCCTTTGGAGGGACTAAAATTGTACTGCAGATTTCATTTGAGGACTGCCAAGTGGAGTTCATAATGGAAGCACGATGTCCCTAGATTTGAAGTGGAAGTTTCTGGATATAAAGCCTAAGGACTCAATTGCCCGTCCTATAGCAAGCAACAATACGATTTGTTTCACGACATATGTCCCCTAATCATATTAATTTTATGGGGGGGTCTAACACGCACGAAGCTTCAGGACTAATAAGGGTGTCAAGTTCTTCTATGAAACATTTTTTTAACTCTCCTCCCTGTCGTTGCTGTTCTTAGGCTCAGGGTTCTTTACCCCCTATACAGATTTCATTCATCCGATCCTTGTGTCTTATCCGTTCTCTCTTTTAGACGTTTGAGGACTTTGACTGCATTGAACTGTAGCACAATATTTAAATCTAGTGAGTTACCAAATCTATTTCCTATAATGCTTGTTATATGAACCATTTATTTAGTATATTTAATTTTATTTCTGATACTCCTTGTGTATTTCTTGTAAATATACGTATTATAGAAGTACACTTATGTAATCTAGTGTGAGTTTGCAATTAAAAGATTTTATACCCAGCATTTCCCTTCCGGCATCACGTGTTCTAGTCATATCAGTACAATAACCAACATTACTTTTCATACCTTCCCCTCTAGGTGCCAAAGGAGGAATAACATCACAATAATTTGCAATCATACTGCTGTATTGGTAACGTTTCTATGTAGTTCTTGCTAATTTTAGGAGTGCTGCGTTTATCAAAAATTTATTTGTGATAGACTTTTATTCATTGCATTCCTCAAACTATTTTTAAGACTCTTCAAATAATATGTCGCTATTGAAAATGTTGTCATATATCATAGTCCGGTTAATAAATTGACAATCATGATATTTAACTTTGAAAATTTACACCGGTATTATAAAGGGTAGTTTCCCTCTTCAGTGACGGTCTGACTTAACCTCCTTCCGAATTTAGGGAAAATGTTGGTAGGCCTATACATACATTTTGAAACCATTACCCATTTTATTACCGCATATGGCAGATGGAAGGGATCTCCAACGATGCTTGGGGTGGCCGAATGATTATTCATTTTATAGATCAGTGACGCTTTATTATAGTATTTTATTCTTTCTAATTTCTTGGGCTCTATTATTTTTCTCTGTTTTTTTTTTCATGATGATAAATTTTGCATTGGTTAACATTAAATATATCGAGGTTGGTTGAGACAAGGTGACCCAGGGAGAGGGGTACTCGTGGGACCCGCGGGCCATCGGAGGACACGGGGTTTCGGGAACCCAGGGGACTCGGAAGAACAGGATGATTTGAGAGGACCCACTTGGACCCTTCTAGGGCCCTTTGGAACTGTGGGACCCTTTGTGGCCCCTCTGAATCCTGGAAACTTTGCTCCCCTTCCCAAAACTACGTTAAACCTACTCCAAATCTACGTAAAACCTACTCTATCTACGTTAAACCTACTCTGTATCTACGTTAAACCTACTCTGTATCTACGTTAAACCTACTTGGTAACTACGCGTTAATCCTACTCGGCATCTGCGTTAAACCTACTCTGTATCTACGTTGAACCTTCTCTGTGTCTATGTTAAACCTACTCTGTATCTATGTTGAATTACTCTGTATCTATGTTGAACCTACTCGGAGCCTGCCCTGGAACTACTCGGAATCTACGTTAAACATACTCGGAATCTCGTTGAACCTACTCGCAATCTACGCTGCGCCTACTTTGTCACTCTTCGATTGCCCTACGGGGGAGTCTACATTAACTTTGCTTTGGGACTCTGGTGGAAAACTGAAGCAACTACTACTGCTCAGTAACGGTCGCACTCTACGGGGGAGTCTATTGTGACTCGCGTTGAGGCTCTGGTGGAAATGAGGCCCAAATCAAATTCGCCGATGCAATTTCAAAATTGTTTTTCCACTTCACAGAGATTTCAATAGCATGTACATTACTGCTAATTCTGAAGTAGCCAACAAAAGTAGTAAATAAGCACTGATATGAGATAATTTCCACACCTTGAATTGACTGGTGGAGATGGACCTCCTAATCTAATCTAATTTTTGATCTAATCTAATTCAGGAATTAAATAGTCATAACTCATACATTAACCAATACGCAAATCAACTAGCGCACCAATTAATGGTGTTGATGCCTACATGGTCGCCTGGCTGGAAATTAGGTCAGTCTTGAAAAGTTTGTCGTATTCTGGGATGTGCCTCAATTTCTCCCTTGGCTGGACGAGCACAGGTTAAGACGTCACCTTCTTTTCTGATGTGTGTGCACACCTCATGAATGAGATAATCGTTTCTTCTTCATTCTCCAGATTCTTCAGCCCGTTTTTGTAACTGTAAACAGTCTCTTCCACACCACATATATGATTACTAATCGCGTTATGCTCACTGCCCCAGAATTCGCAAAATACTCGAGTGTCCTATGTTGTAAAAGAGTCAATCAAATTAAACGGCACGGTTGGTGCGCCATTAACCCGGGGAATTGTATTGCAATCCCGATACCATACGATGATTAACTTTATAGCCAACGTGCTAAGTATTAGGTACTGTGAGAATGTCATTGCGTTACGTACGGTTCTTCGGAAATGTATCGCAGGCTAATATTAGATGACACCAGTTTCCACAAAGAGAATAACTTAGACGCACCGGTGGCATCGGTCCTTCTGGTATGAGATTTTCTACCGAGAATGGATACATTTTTCATATGAAATACTACCTGCAACCAAAATTGATACTTTAAATGAAACATACACCTAATAACAATGGAAGATATTATCGTTGTGATTCTAATGATTCATCTCTATGTGTGCGCAATTCGGAGTAGATCTCAATGACTCGCGTCAGAACTCGGATGGAAATGAACCCCTTGTAAAATGAAATGTGATATGAAGCTAATAATGCCAAATTTAGGTTAAAGTTCACTATTTTCAACGGATTGTATAAGTGGTATTATTTTTATAGTACGATATATCGAAATATCTGAATCGAACATATATCTTCGTTAAAGCGATAGCATTAGCGAAATAAAGTATTGCCATCCACCACAATTTGGGTAACTGTAAACATATACAGAAGTCTTATACCAGTAGATCGATCGATTCATGCAAAATTAAACAATAAACAAAATCTGGATAAGACGATTTAAGAAGTTACTAATATTCGGAGAGGGTAAATATCATTCGTTGCTTTATGCCTAGCAAATAGGTGATAAACGTCATATATATTAGAAAAAAATAAACAACGCAATTTTGCATTTCAATTAAAATTGATGAAAATATGAGTTTTTTTTAATATCTAGGAATTAATCTCGTCGAGTGATTATATTTCAAACAATTATATGTGTTCTACCAGTTTCAGCTCTAAAGCGTTACTAAATAGTAGCAGTTTGTGAACGAATAACTTCAAGATTGCAATTATTCTTTAAAAAGGAGTGATCATTTTGCTTCTACAACTGAAATAATATTCCACATTTATTACAATAAATTCTTCAAGTATTGGTATAAAAAATTGGTGCTCCGTTCAGGATCGATATCCATGAGGAATAAAAATGTATTCATTGTAATATATCTACCTGAATAAATTTCCCAATAACACTTTCATTGTATTCCATCGTATTATTTTCTATCGATTCTATTCTTTTAAAAAATCGTGATATTGTCATTGATGAATCGTCTAATCGGCTTGCATGCAAAGTCTTAGCAGAACTGAGACGTACCAAGTGACGTCACAGCCAGCGGTTGGTGCGTGGAGCTGAGCGGGGAGATACGCAGAAGGGCGGGCGGGGCAACCTGTTTTGTCTATAAATCTTGACCTCTGCACAGTCAGTGCGCTCATACCATTCAATTCAGGTCTTTCTTGACTTGCAACAAATGTTTTGAATGTGGTTATCAAGACCAAGCGACTTTCTGACAGGAAGCCCGCCCGAACTGAGATTTCCGATTAGTCTCATGGTTTTGATTTGATTTGAGCCTCATTTCCACCAGAGCTTCAACGTGTCTCGTAGTTTGCAGATACACACACTAGACCGAGATCAGCGTCAGTAGTAGAGCCCGACAGCGTGACTGGTTTCCCCCTCACGGCTATCCCGTTTCTGAACGAGATGACAAGGGCGGGATAACACATCAGGCAGCGTCAAGAAAAATATCCAGTCACAACTGTCCTCCACTCACCCCATCCATTGCACGCTTTCTTGCTAACTCAACTCTTTGCTCTCCTTCCTAACATCCGCTTCACCCCATCCATCCACCCAAACTTTTGTTTGGGTGGATGGATACAATTTAGTGAATTCATATAGCTGCGTAAATATTGCAAAACCATGGTCTCACTTATGTGTATCGATCGACGCCTATCCCGTGAATTTCATGCAGAATAACCAGAATGAATGAATGTCTGCTCAAATGACTGCTGAAATGACTGATGCGACGAATGAGGGTTATTTAACGCAAGCTATTCTCCGATCGGCATCGTGTCTCATCAGACCACGTCAATTGTTATCGTTTCGCCAGTCGTGAACATTCATCACCGACAATACACCTAAATCGGTTCTTAGAGAATGTACAATTTCTTGTCGAACTCAGTGTTGTAAATTAGCATGTACCCTGCACAGGACCTGCTCTATTTTAGACCTTTCAGGTCTAGTGGGGAGGTAATGTTGCGTCGCTTTTCCCCACCACAAGCCCCCTACTATAGCTGCCCTACTATACTGTACTATGTTTTATCTACTACAAATGTCTTACTAGCGCTTCACTACTGTAATAACTACATTTTATTCAATTCTTGCAGTCACGTGTAAATCAAACATTTCATGAACCATTCTCATTATACTTCATGTCTAAGTATGCTCATTATGTCCGTGTGTGCTTGTGATTGTGATGTGCCTGTTGCACTGCGGCACTCAACGTAATTAAAAAAAAACAAAAAAAACATTGAGCTTATTTTACTTTGAATAAGTGCAAAATTAAATTCAATTAAATTAAATGCATCAGCCACCGGTTGTCCTATATAATCCTAGTGTGGCTGTGCATGCAAAAAAAATTGACAATTATACATCAATAACGCAACCTATCATGTGTGGCTGAAAATTGGCCTGAAATATTAATAATAGGTCAACATGTCAAAAATTTATGTCTTGGTTTT
>SDVV010033344.1:0-11311 GCA_016164225.1 Gammarus roeselii
ATATATTAAAGTATCTTCTGGGATCAGCAGGAAAGTAGATAAACAATTGACAAAATCCTTTCAAGCACAATCAAGATAAAAGATTACTGGCTAAACTTTCTAGCATGGTGGAGTTGGCTTCCATCTGGCACCAAACGTCACCAGCAACTAGTGCTGCATCAAGCAACAGACAAATTTTGAATTAGATTGGATCAATTGGGTTTAGTACTGAGTAAAGTAACTGTATTTTACATTGCAAATGACAAAGGAGAATCAAGTTAGAAGAACAGTATTTTAAAATTAGGTCGACAACACATCTGCATTTATCTGGAGAGAGAGAGAGAAAGAGAGCAACCAGTGCTATTTAGCTTGATTCATCATGCACACTGAACCTTCAACTGCCATTACTGTAACCTTTCATCGGGAGAGATGGATGGACCATAAGATTCAATCAATGCAGTTTCTAAGTATATTACTATGAGAAAACTTACCACTGGATATAATAATACCAGAGATATTAATAATACCAGAGATTTTTCATATGAAAAAATAACAAATCTGTAGCGTGAGAGCATCAAGATCCACAAGTAGCTTGAGCAGATAAAAAAAAAAACAAGACAAAAATTAAAATTTACCCATTTTTGCATGTTATTTGGCGTGTATCTGCACAGAGAATAACAATAATGATTATCTGTCCTCAGCATGTGTCCAAACCCCCTCAGAACATATCCTGTCCCGTGCAAAGGTAAAAGATGCATTCTGGGCTTTCAGGGATCGGAAAAAGGCCTATGATATGGTCGTCAGGGAGGCATTGTGGAAGGAATGGCATTTCAATGGAGTGGGTGGAAATGCATTGAGAGCAGTCCAGAGTTTCTATGTTGGCGACAGAGCATGTGTCCGAATAGGGAGCATGGGAGTGCTTGGTGCTCAGTGAAAGTGGGACCGAAGCAAGGTTACTTTTGGTGTCCTTGGCTGTTTATCTCTACATGGATGGAGTGAGCTGGGAGGTGATGACGAGAGCATTGGTTCAAGGTTTTCAGAGCTGTTAGGAACAAATGTGCTGAGTTGGCAGTTGAGTCAGGTGACGTTTGCAGATGTTACGGCACTGATGGCTTGAAACCCCTGCAGCTGTTCCACTACCATTTAGAGAGTACGCAAGTAGCCGAGTAGCAGGCTAACGCAGCAGACCGCCTGACTATGCAAATGTTAGAAAGTCTATCAAATTTTATTACAAAACCACTAGCCAGTGAAGCTGGGCCAGCAAGTACTGGCTTCAACTGGGGTAGGTGCTGGCTACCACTGAAGAAGGTGTTGGTTTTAACTGGAGTAAATGCAGCTCCAACTTGGGGATGAGCTAGCTTTTTGATGGTAGGTGCTGACTTTGAGAAAAATGCTGATTTCGCCTTAGGTACACTGACTTTGACTGAGGTAAGCACTGACTTCGATTGAGGTAGGTGCTGACTCCAACTAAGATAAGTGTTGACTTTGACTAAGATATAGGCTGACTTCAACTGAGATAGGTGCTGCCTTTGACTAAGGCAGGTGCAGACTTTGAATGGGGTAGATGTTGGCTTTGAATGAAGTAGGTACTGGCTTTGAATGAGGTAGGTGTCGGCTTTGAAGGAGGTAGGTGTCGACTTTGACTGAGGTATGTGCTGTTTTCTTCTGAGATTAGTGCAATTTCAGACTAAGGTACGATTTAAGGATTTAAAACTTATTTCGGTATTATGACATGTTGACACAATAACATAAATATCAGAATATGCAGATGATATGTACCCAGTCTTCATTGACGTGAGCTGTTCTGAGGACAAAATTTGCTATTTGAATGAATTTTATTTCATCTTATAACTAAGGTTGAGGAGTAAGGACCAACCAATGGACATCGTTGGAGGACATACTCTGTTCTCCCTTCTTTAATATGTCGAGGCAGATGAGAGCATTACATTGGACGGTTGATTTCAATAAAAATAAGCAAAGTAAGTATGATCACCTACGTTTACTTTATCATGACTACTTACTGTTTCACCTGACATTTACTAAAAAACTTGAGTAGAAGATGTCTGACATGAGGTTGTCTATTTCATTACTCACACACTGATTGGCACACAATTACCATACTTTGCATGACATGTTAACACATGCACACGGAAAAAATATTTCAATGAGTCATAATTGATGGGTATAATAGATAAACTGATTGCTACAAGAACAAGATGATAGGAAATTCACGAACATGAAGCACGAAAAAAATAGAATGAAGGTATCTATACAATGAAGGTAGATACTGACTTCAACTGAGGATGATGCTGACTTTTGCTGTAGTAGGTAGCTACTGGAAACAAATAAGGTAGGTGCTGGTTGTTGGCACCTACCTTAGTTTCTGGGCATTGGGTGATTCAGAGGCTTAACCAACAAGCCGACTCTCTCATCCGTGGAACTGAATCTAGAAATATTCTAAGAGAGCTTTGTCTTGACCTGCCAAAAGGCGTGCATTATGGTGCTGCGAATCTTAGTGAAGTTTCAGTTTGCCAACTGAAACTGTACTAACCTCTCCGTAATTGAGAATGTTTAGCTTCATATTCAATTGACGTAGCTTTACAATAACATTCCTGTTACTTGGTTTCATTTTCTGAAAACGAGACTTCTTGCCAAACCTTTGGGCAGTGGCATCAGCATTCCCTAGCAGAGGTCACAAACTATGACTACATTTCTGGTCATCAGATTGTCGAGGCAGAACCTCACCAGAGAAAATGGAGTATACTTTCCTAAATTTTTCCTACCACCTTAAATACCAGCTCCCTCAGTTCACCAGCTAATTATAGTTCTATAAGGGGACACAGATGGCACAGCTTGTAAGCATGGATCTCTATTGTACCTACATAAGGAAATTGTGTTCTTAGTGTTTGAGGTGCACATTTCAAACATTGCAGCAGTGCACCCAATTGATTACGTCCTGTAGATTGTAGCTGTTTATTGGCCCCCTTCTTATGCAATTTTAAAGAACACCTCCTTGTTGAATTTTTTATTAAACTTTTGCCCTGGCAATGAGGTGATTATCACAGGTGATTTTAATTTACCAACAATTGACTGGTCCTTGGACTTTATTACTGGCTACATTCGACCCATTGACTTGCAACTTGTAGACTGTTTTTCATCACTTGGGCTTATGCAGTGGGTAAGGGAGCCACTTTTTTACTATCCGATAACATTCTAGATCTTGTTCTCAAATCCAAGGAGGATCGTGTTGGTGAGGTGTCTGTGCTGCCGCCACTGCCTTGCTGCCCGCATTCTCCTGTTGTCTTCGAGTATATCTTCAGCGGGAATTAGCCAGAACGCGTGGTTGTGGAGGAGAGACGCCTTTGGAGTAAGGGGAAGTACTCCAGGATTTCAGAGACTCTGTCTCAGGTCGACTGGGGGCTAAACTTCAGTTTTTCTTCTGTGTGTGAAAAAATTTCATTTTTGCAGTCAGTTTTAATGTCCCTGATTGATCAATTTATAACCCTTTTGCCTGTCTGTTCCAGTCCCCCATAGGCTGTCAGGGCGTCCCCTGCTCTGGCCCAAATGCGGTCAAAGGCATGGCATAAATACAAGCGGGTCAGGAGGGCGGAGGGCCACAACTCGGTCACAGCTCTTTACAAGCTACACCCATTCAGTGAGCTGAACAGGAACAACAGATTTTTTTTGTTGATTCCCGATAGAAATGCAAGTCATATTTAATAAAGATACCTGATAACCATAAGTTGTTCTATACTTAAATCAGAAAAAATACGATTGGTTGTCCAGCTGTTGGTCCTCTCTGCCTGCCAGGTGGTAAGATAGTGCAGGATCCTGGCATGATGTGTGAAGTCTATGCAGACTCTTTTTCGGGAGTTTAGTCAGTGCGGCTCCTTCTCACCCAGCCCGTTCCAGCTATTTGCAGGAAGTTTGCCAGATGTTGATTTCTCTAGTGTGGGGGGTCAAGCGTATTCTCTAGGCTCTTGATCCCAGTTTCAGTATGGGATCACATCTGCTGAAGAGCTGTGCTGATGAGCTCACCTTCCCTCTATGTTTAATTTTTCAGGAATCAATGATGACAGGAAGAGTCCCTGAGGTGTGGAGCAAATCGATAGTCGTTCCGATATTCAAGGCTAAGTCCCACACTGATCCCCTGAATTACAGACCTGTAAGCTAGACATCGGTTTGCTGAAAATCAATGTAAAGTATGGTTTTATCTTTCTTGACTGAGTACATTGAAAGCAACAATATTCTGTCGTCTCATCAGTATAGTTTTTGGAGTAATCGCAGCACTGAGGACCAGTAGCTGTTGACCTATGATGATGTTGGGAGGCGGTTTGATGAATGATATATTGTGGATGTCATAATACTTTATTTTTCAAAAGCATTTGATGTGGTGAGTCATGATGTGCTTTTGTATAAGCTGGAGTCTTTGGATGTTTGTAGTTCATTGCTGGCCTGGACATCTGCATTTCTATCTGGTAGAGTAATGAGTGTTTGCGTGAGTGGCAGACTGAGCAGACCAGTTGATGTGACTAGTGGTGTTCCTCATGACTCTGTCCTTGGACCACTGCTATTCTTGATTTACATTACTTACGTCTCCAGTGGTCTTGAATGCAAATTCAAGGCATTTGCAGATGATTACAAGTTATACCTGGGATACTCACGGAAGGACACTGAGCTTGCTGTGCAGGGGTATCCAGTCACTCCAAAGTGGGTTGAATTCAGTTGACTTAGTTGCAAGGTCCTGGAATCTTGGATTTAATCCAGACAAGTGTGTTGTGCTGCGCTTGTGTAGAGGTTGCATTGATTTTGATTCTCTGATTCCATTTAACCAGCACTTCTTGCAAGGTAGAGCATTGAAGTCGTGTCAGTGCGCATAGAGACTTGGGGTGTCAGTGTGGATAAAAGTCTCAAATTCCACCAACATATTCGTGTGATAGCTGCAAAGGCTGGTGGATTGGCAAACTGTTTATTGAGATCGACTGTCAGCAGGTCCCCATAGTTTATGCTGCCCTTATATCGGATGGGACTATGGTAGTTGTTTGAGAAGACTGGATTTGTTTTCTGTCAAGGTTCAGCTTCTGAGGGCAGACCTGATAAAATACTAAATAATTTTGCATGGTAAATCAGAGGATTTGCTAAATATATTTTCTCTGGCTCTGAGAGTTGGCATTAGGGGTCATTTGCTAAAGTTTGTGGTTCCTCCTTGCTCTTCTGATGCCCACAGTAGGTCTTTCAGCGTGAGATGCATTGGTGTATGGAATGAATTGCCTTCTGATGTTGCACAGTTGATGGATATCACTCGCTATAAGCAAGCACTAGCTAAGCTGATGTATGATGCATTTTTAGATTTTGACTAGGGAGATTCAGTTTTATTTGTACGTGGTAATGTGTATGTATACTTTTTTTTTTGTTTTATGACTACCAAGATTGCTGTATGATCAGTTGCCTGGAACACAGATTTTCGGATCTTTCTGTATCATTATTTAGCCTGTATGAGAGGAATGAGAGATGCACTTTGCCGTCGGCCACCCCCTTTTCTGGGGAATTTGGCCTGGTGTCTGTCCCTGTATTACTTTGCCTTGCTTTCGCGATTCTGAAGTGCTGTAGCATTTGTGCCTCCTGTCTTGCCCTGCACTCTGGCTTTCCCTGAGGTGTTGCGTGGTCTTAAGGCCACCAAGGTGAGAAACCAAGGTGAAAAATTATGTGTTCAGTTGTGGAACAACCTTCAAAGTTTTGTGGTGGAATCTGATTCCCTGGCTGCATTGAAGAGATTGCTGGCGGAATTCCTGGGTGGTGCTCCGTTTGAGTTTGTTTAGCTTTGTGAAAATACTTCATTCACATGTTGATCTAGTAACCTTGCGATCTACCTGCCAAATTCTTCCTCTCCTTGTGGTAAAGGTATGCTTTTTTTGTGCCTGAGTGTGAGTGGTGGGGTGCTTCTGTCTCTTGGTATTGTTGTTGTGTGGGGTGGTGGCTGTGTGGGTTCTGGTGTGGGTGTGTCCGAGTGTGTCGCATCTCCATGCACTCCTCTGTTGTGCGGCGGTGAATTTTTATTTTTGGGTCGTTCATACTGTTTGTTTGTATGATAGCCAATGGTGTGCACGAATTTGGCCTGTGTGTGGGTGGTGGCTCTGTGGGTTGTGGTGTGGGTGAGTTGCGTCTCCGGGCGCTTCTTTGGTGTGTGCTGTGTGGTTCTATTTTTTTCCGTCAGTCATGCAGTTTGTTAATAAGATAGCCGGTGGTGCGCACTGATTCCAGTTCCAAAACATGTGATTATTAGGCTGTTCTCAATGTTAAATGCGCGCATGTCTGTGCTGGCCTCGCCCAAATTTGTTGCTCCTCACTGGGCTGTGGTGCTACTGGAGGAGGCTGCAAAGGAAAGAGGCGAAGGCAGAGGTAAGAGCACTTTTTTCTTGAGTTCTACTGAGTAACAAATTTAGAAAGACAATTATATAATGAGCTACAGCAAAAAACAATAAATTAGCAGGGAAAAATAATAGTTAAGAATTCGAGCAGATACCCACCAGCAGACTGGAGGCCCATGACATGGTCAGGTGACTACAGACTGTCATTAGGCACATGCCAAGAGAGCATCAACTAAGAGCATGCGGACACGACCGGTAACAGCGTCTAACCTGGGTAGCAGGATGAACACCAAGGAGCAGATGAAAACACTGAGCACCAGGCCGATGTACACGTTCCTCTGAACTACGTGCTGCAACGCAAACAGTTACAGGGACGCGCATTAGACAAGGAAGAGCATCTGACGATATTGTTCCAGCAGTAAACAAGAGCTCATTGCTGCACACTGGTAGATAGCTACAGCATGTAAAGATAATGTGTTATGAAGGGTCAATTTTACGAGTAGGAAAATAACTTCAAACTAGTGGATGGTTTGGTTAGTATATGTCTGCTGCCAAAAACCATTGACTCAATTGCAGTAGCAAGACCTGTCACTGTAATCTAGTCTTGGTTAGAATATTTATTTACTGACAATAGCTCAAAACAAAGTTTAAAATAACTTCACAAATTAAATTCCCTGCTTTCTGATGGTGCATATAAAAATTATTATTCAGATTATCATTTGAAATAACATGGCATAGCAAGAAGACAGCAAGCATGAATCTGAGACTTGCTGAAGCTGTTGATTTAGTTCATCTCATCGTCGTGTTTCAACCCTTAATTTTCCGTCACATAAATTGACACGAGATTGCCTCGTAAAAGAGGATGGCGACCCATTTACAGCTGCCTGAACACTATGTGATCCTTATGTCTTCATCTTATGTTTTTAGAAGGTATGACCAAATAAATGTCAACAAAAAACAGCAAATGGAAACAAGAAAATTTAAAACTACATGGACAGTTATTCACTTGATCTAGATTAGATTAGAGTGACGAGGCTTTCTAGCGCACTGGAGTCATCGTCCTTCTGGCGCCAAATGTCAAACCAGCAAACAGTGCTGCATCAAGTTTGTCTTTATTTTTATTCTTCTTTTAATGTTCTAGCTGGGTTTACTACTGGCAAAGTCAAAGTCCTTGACGTGACGAACGTTTATGGTATGGGTATGTAAGGGTGCGACAGGAGGTACAGGAACTCCTAAAGTGCTGAGGCCATATGGTCCCAGCACTCCCCAGATGGCAATAAGGAGGAATAACACACTACCTCCCATTCTTCAGAATCCCAAGGATCCGCAGTAGTCCTTAGGGGACGGGCTACATGCTCAACACCTGCTGAGGGGGAAGATGAAGAAGTGACAGAAAACGAAGATCGAGTGCATCAGATCTGGGGCACGCCCAAGGACTGGACCCTGGGGCACGCCACTCGTTACAGCAACTGGGCTGCTCATGCTGCCATCCACACTAACTTTCATCACTCTGACAGAGAGGAATGCAAAGATCCAGGCTAGCAAAAAATTACAAACGCTCAAGGATTAAAATTTGGACAGGAGCACAGCATGACTCACATCAAAGGCCTATAAAATTCCAGCATCACAACATCCACGATACATCCCTCATCAATCCACCTCACAACATCATAGGTAAACAGCAATTGGTCCTCAATGCTACGGCCTCTCTGGAAACAATACTGATGAGGTGATAAAATATTATTGCTCTCAAGATACACAGTGAACCATGATACAACCATTCTTTCCATCAATTTGAAGCAAGCCGATGTCAAGCTCACAGGCCTGTAATTCAGAGGATCAGTGTGGGACCTGGCCTTGAATATTGGTATAACCAGCGATCTGCTCCAGGCTTCAGGGACATTCCTGTCCTAAATGACTTTTGAAAAATCAAACAAAGAAGGATGGAGAGCTCAACAGCACAGTTCCTATGCAGATGTGAATGGAGGCCATCTGCTAAGCTAACAATAAAATCAAAACCGCTTTCAAAATTTAAAAAAGACCTATCAGAATTTCGCTTGCAGTAGCAAAACAGATACAGATAAGCAGAGGCAAGGCCAAATCCCCTAGAAAGGTGGTAGCTGGCAACATGGCGCACCTCACACTCCTCTCATGTGCTTGCACACATACCAAACCTTAGCTCTTCAGAGGTAAATGGTCTGGCTACGACCCTGCAACACACACTTTGGGTCATGAGAGGGGTCCAAGATCAGTGTCACCAGCATGGCCTGACAGCTCTAGTTTATTTACCCCTGCTACTTTATTATTTCTAGGCCCTCCTGGAAATTCCATTTTTCGACAAGACGCCTAGGGCAGGAAAGCGGTTCAGAGTTACATCAGAGCTCAGCCATTCACAACCATTCTCTCCTTATGACTATCCATTGCAGTTCTTTTGCTATCTTGAACTCATATAGTTGCAACCAATCTCAACACACGCCTATCCATTGAACCTTCTCTTGCTACATCCACATCAATGTTTCTCCTCCACAATGCCAGCTTCACGTCATAAATCCCCCTAATTCACTTTGCCTCTGCTATCATCAGCCATCATGTCCAAATCCTGTCCTCCATCCCCACCATATAAACGCCTCAGAACACATGCATCTACTCAGCCATCCAACTTTCCCACCATACTCCTCCATCTCCACCATATAAACGCCCCAGAACATATGCATCTACTCTGCCATCCAACTTCCTCACCATCCCCATTCTCATTCAAAAATACTCATTAATTCTATACTGCAACGGCACTCGGGTCCCATACCTCAAACAGTCCATACCCAAAGACATTCAACCACCACCTTTCTTTAGCCCTTGCCCCCCACGCCTCAGCCTGTGGAGCACAGACGGGATAACTAATCACTCCTACAATATTACAGCTCATTACACTCTTCACTGCACCCAATACTTTTCACCCTTAGTTTACTCTAGATTTCAATTCATTTTGAACTAGCTCTGTCTGTGTCACATGAGATTACGTACTAAAAACACGAAACTTCTTTAATACCTCTCCATTTATGTGGAAACTAATTCTGCTTACAATTTCATTCTTCAAACATCTCACTTTAACCCACATCAACTTGGAGCTTCTTCCAATCTTACACTCTATTAAACTCCAACACTGGCCTATAAACTTCTTCAAATCTACCACAAGTGCCTCATTGCCTCATTAGCTACACTTGCGTTTACAGGCAGGGAAATTTAACACAACCTTGTCTCAGTCCCACTTGAACTGGATCCAAACACTCGCCTCACTCTGTTCTCTAATGCATGCTCTGCTGCCAACATAGAAACCCTGAAGGGCTCTTTACAAATTGCTGTCCACTCAAAACAAATTCAACGACCTCCACAACACCTCCCTATTGACTCTATTGTAGGCCTTTCAAAGATTCAAGAGGGCCAGAACACATCCTTCTCACAGACTTGTCACACTGCAAAAACGTGCCCTGCACACCCTCTACCACTCCTGAATATAAATATAGCAAACTACACATGTTTTTAAACTCAAACAGAACCTGTATGAAAGTAATTTGCATAGCTATGGGAATTGCAACATGCAACATTCTTCAGATTAATCATGAAAAGATTGAACAAAGTGGCAGCAGCCCCAATGGCAGCAGCCCAAAAGGCACTTGTAGCTGGAGCACACACACCTTGATACTGTTAGTTAGCTACCATGTGGGTTTAAAGCATTGAAAGCCTTGACATAAGCATTCAATCCTCTTTGTATGGCCCACATTGAAATGGAAAATAAAATATTTATCCAATCATAACAATGTCAGATCTAGGATTAGCAAATTATTTGATACTCAAATTATTAAATGATCTAAAATGCTATAAAAGGAACAAATAGCTACCATTTTGTCCATAGTAGAACAACCACAAGCTTCTTTTTATACATACAGGTATATTTGATGTCTAGCTTTAGCAATTGTTGTAGAAGCAAAACCAACTTTAAACATTTAGTGAAATTCAATTTACCATTGGTTACATTCATGTGAAGTTTCAAAATGCTCCATAGGAGCTGGAAATTGGACTTTGTCAGGAAAAATTATTTTGAAGCAATCAGGTTTGGCTTTGCTGCCTCTACCAGATGTAGTATTCTTGCTAGTGCATTCAGTTTTTTTTTAAACATTGTTGCATCCAAGTTGGACTAGTAGTATGATTGTTTTCTGGCTTTCATGCACCTTAGACATGGAAATATCTTCAATTCATGCATCTCGTGCAAAATTCCTGTTTCAAATTTGAAGAGTTCCTGCTATTATTATGTCTACAATCAAATTTAAAAATCAACTTAGCCCTAGACCTCATCATCTAATTTCTAGATTAGTTGGACAAGCTGGAGACATCATTTCAAATAACCCTGACTATTCCAGAGCAGAGGCATCAGTAAAGTAGAAAGATACACCTTGTAATAGAGACCAATCATCCCTGATTGATTCACATTTCTACAGTGGAATGAACAGTAGCTACCAAATACAATTGTCAAAAGTTTCTGAAATTGTCTCACCTCAGGGCACCAAAATCCATAATAGATGCCTGAAAGGAAGACAGCAAAAAATGCCAAACTGATGCCGAAGACATCAAAGGAGAGCCATCGCCGGCAAGCTTCGGCCGATACACAGTTTAGGGTGTGGTACAGTACAGAAAGCAGCATGGATACCTGCTTGAACAAATAGATGGGATTACAACATGGATTTTGGTAACTACAATTCAAGACTATTTAGCATGAATAATTACTAGCTGATTTTGTAAGAATCTAGGGAAGCAATGTAAGTTTCAACACATTGTGTAGCTATAGCTTCAAGCTAGCTACTGAATATTTTGTAATGTAGCTAGGTGTAATGTAGCTAGAGCACTGTACCTATTGAAAATTGTTTTGGACAAATTCAATGAAGTCAGCACTCATAACCATTATATATATA
>SDVV010033345.1:0-11311 GCA_016164225.1 Gammarus roeselii
TATATCTAGAGAACGCCTTTTCTACCCCGAAGTCATGAGACAAGTAACCGCCAAATTTATCCGTCCGCTTACTAGCTTTGCTGCAGTGACAGCGGGAACACCTGTAACCAGGGTTCCTTTTAACCTTCAACACGATACCTTTCATCCTCCTAGAAATCGAGGAAGCCCACAACGACAGTCATTAACACTGTCCGGAAACTCGAAAATTTTGCTGGAGATACCTTCCCTCATTCCCACCTCGTCTCGTCCATCACTTGCTGATCGACGTGCAATGGGAGTCCCAGACCTAAATCTGGACGACGACCTGCCTTTATTGGAGGCAGCACCACATAAAGAAACGCTGCCATCGCAACGCGCTCCTCACCAGCTACACAAAACCAAAGCCCGGGATCTATCACCAACGTTTAAACCCGCCTTACTCCAAACCCAACTAAGATTATCCTTGGTAACCGCGCAGCCTAGCCAGATAACTGCTCAACTCAGATGTCATTCTGGTGCCTTCATTAGGGCACCAAATGCTCCTTCGCCTCTGCCTCGCTTAGCCGCTCCAGATTAAGATCCTAAGGGAAATGCGCCGAGCACGGTATTGAGTGATACCCACCTTACCTCATCATCGCCTCAGGTCGGAGAAACTCGCTTGCCGCTTATCATCGCTGAGCGCACTGGCTCCGACCTGGACGATGATGATCCAAGCGAGAGTGATCCTTCGTTGACTCCTAGCCAAAAGAGAAGCTCCAGCGATACTCGTTGAGAGCGGCCGACAGGCCCTGAGTGACTTAGTCTACAAAAGCGATATATAATTAGACTTTATCAACTCAAGCCTAGACTTAGAATTCCTTTAACCTAAACCACAATGTCTGATACCCTTGTCCTTCATTGGAACATTAGAGGATATCGTGCTAACTATGCTGAACTATTGAAATTAACCCAAGCTTATAATCCAATGATAGTTTGTCTCCAGGAAACTCTTCTGGGCCTGTACAAACCATCTTTTCCCAGTGGAAATGAAGCCCATTCCCCCTCGCCCACTGCCGATGGTCAACCTGTCACTGGCCTGGCTACAATAGTAAATCAAGCAATCACATGCACTTCAATCCCTCTACAAATAACTCTGCAGGCTCAGGCCCACAGGGTGGGCCTCAAACGCCCCGTTACTATTTGTAACCTATGTATTTTCCCAAATGAACTAATTTCAAGCGCACTTCTTACCAACCTAGTTGGTCAACTTCCTGCGCCCTACTTTCTTGAAGGTGACCCTAATGCTAAACACCCCTCTGGGGGGAGACACAGCTGATATACGTGGAGGGCACGTCGAAGCATTCTTCCTGTCTTCTGATATTGCGCTCCTTAATACCGGAAAACCGACGCACTTCCATACCCAAACAGCCTCGTTATCGGCTATTGACTTGTCCTTCTGCTCCCCAGACCTTGCTTGGCAAGTGCTGGAGGAGCCTTACGGGAGTGACCACTTCCCCATCACCATCACTACTTTCCAACCGGCTTTCAACCGGAAGATACTTCTACCGCTCGCCGATACATGATGCGTAAAGCAAACTGGCAATCGTTCACCGCTTATACAACAACACCCCTCCCACCTCAGGATATATCCTGTGACGAGATGGTAGAAAATTTTAATAGTACCCTCCTTCACGCTGCAGATCGCAGCATCCCTATAACCAAGGGAACACAACGTAAAATTAGGACACCCCGGTGGGGTGACCTATGTGAAATAGCAAAACGGCAAAGGAAGCGTGCATTCAAAGCAGTAGCCGATAAAATGACGTTTAGACGAGAAACTACAAAAGAACGAAATACATACTTCCTATCCAGGAAAGAATCGTGGCAAAACTTCGTATCGTCCATTAATGTGCACGCACCCTGGTCTTAAGTGTGGTCCCGCATACGAAAAATGACTGGGACGTACTGCTCTCACTCCCCCCCCCCCAAACCCTAAGGGTGGTGGGAATGACCCACACCGATCCTCAAGAAATCTCTGAACTCTTTGCAACACATTACTCCTCAGCCAGCTCGGCTTCTGGGTACAGCCCTACTTTCCGTATCACAAAGCGTACTGAAGAACAAAATGATCTGGACTTCTCCATAAACTCCCTTATACCTTACAATGTACCTATCACGCTACGCGAGATCCTTGATGCAATTTACACCTCCAACATTTCTGCTCCTGGCGAAGATCAAATCTCATACGAGATGCTCCGGCACCTACATCCCTCTGCTCTCTCCTACTTGTGTCTTGTTTACAACTCAGTCTGGGCTACCCACTCCTATCTCGATCGGTGGAGGGAGGCAGTGGTTCGGGTTTTCCCAAAACCTGGTAAGCCTACCGATGAATTGACCAGCTCTCACCTCGTGTAGCGAAGGTTCTGGAGAAAATTGTGAATGCCCGACTGACTCGGCACCTAGAAGCGAACTCACTCCTCTCTCCATTACAATTCGGATTTCATAAGATGCTATCAGCGCAGGACGCATTATTACGCGTTGTGACTGATATCCAAGGGGCCTTGGACCGCAAGCAACACACTGTTTGCGTTTTCTTTGACCTCGAGAAGGCATATGATACAACCTGACCTTATAGCATCCTCCGAGAGTTTCACCGGATGGGATTTTGGGGTCACTTAGCATTTTTCATCCGGAACTTTCTCCGGCGGAGAGTCTTCCGGGCCAAAATCGGCTATCACCTTTCGGACATACCCAAGATGAGGGGGTTCCTTAAGGTAGCATCCTTTCGTTTACTCTATTCGCGATTGCCATTAATGGGATGACGGGGATGATCCCTCCCTCCGTGAATGGGTCACTGTACGTTGACGATTTTATGATATACGCATCGGCGCCAGCTGTGTCCCAACTACAACGTAAATTACCGACGTAAATTGCCTGGACAGAATCACGAGGCTTTAAAATATCTACAAGCAAAACATGTGCACTTTATATCCATTGGTCTCGCATACACACGGAACCAGACCTCAGACTTTATGGAGAAATGATCCCTTTCCTACCTACAGTCCGCTTTCTAGGACTAATATTCGACCAGAAGCTAACCTGGAAGTACCACGTGCAGCAGCTTAAGATAGACTGCTTACAGCGATTTGTCATTCGTCGGATCGTATCGCACTTCACCTGGGGTGCGAATAGAATACCATCATTACGCCTTTACCGCGATCATCCGGTCCAAACTGGACTATGGGAGCGTAATCTATGGCTCTGCAAAACCAAATATTCTCAAGAAGCTGAAACCAGTTCATAATGCCGGCCTTCGCGCTTGTACTGGAGCTTTCCGCTGCTCCCCTATTGTCAGCCTTCTTTGTGAAACTGGTGAGCCTAGTCTTGCCCTGCGACGAGAACAAATTAACCTCCTTGGCAGCCCGCTGTCGGAATGGTCGTGGGTGGGGGGGGGCCCGGTCATTATGACGCGGCGGGGGTAAACCAGTGAAAACTGTCGGGCCCTGCTGCTGACGACGGTTCCTCGGTGCATTCGGGACCCAGAGTGTAAGTTGAGGGGCTACCGGCCGGACCCTTTAGCACAAAAGGGCTAAGTTGTGTGAGTGTGAGCGTATGAGGGTGTGAGGTGCTCCTTGCCGTCGGCCACCTCCCTTTCTGGGGGATGCGGCCTAGTGTCTGTATCTGTATCTGTTTTCCCTACGTGTGGACAACCTGCTTACCTCGCTAAACATCAATCGTAAGGCTACTAAGCCTTTATTTTCCTACCGAATCCGTCAAATTGACACACCAACATGGATGATCAACCCACCACCGGTCAACCTAGACCTCCAAGTGTACCCTAAAGCAACTACTCCAACCAACGCGTACCGGCAGGAATTCCTTAGACTACTTGAGGAAGAATATTTAGAGCACCGCTATATATACACTGACGGCTCCAAAACCGCGGACGGAGTGGGAGCCGCCGCTGTGTGCGGGGACATCCCACTCTCGGTCACTCTCCTACAAGAGGTTCCGTGTTCTCTGCGGAGCTCCACTCACTCGAACTAGCCATTTCTAGTGCCAAAACGGATCTCTTCCCCAAATAAGTCCTATTCTCAGACAGTCTGAGTGTCCTCACCCAGTTTAAAACACTGCACAACAAACATCCCGTTTTACGTAAAATTCAGCACGATCTTTTTGTGATGTCTGAGACGGGTCAGGCAGTCGAATTCTGCTGGATCCAACTGAGCACGCGGGAATGAAAGGAAACGAACTTACGTCGCTTGTTGAACTGGTATCTACTCACCACTAACAAATTTCCGCAATACATTACCGGGACTGGTTCCCTATCATCAACTCCCATATTACATCCCGATGGGATGAAATGAGGCAACTGAGTGGACAAAAAATGCTTTCAGTCAAGCCCTCAGTCCGTGAATGTGAAACTAAGTTTACAAACAGAAAAGACCAAGTGTTCATCAACCGCTTGTGCACGGGACACACGTGGGTAATTCACAACAACCTGATGGATGTCGACATTGGACCAAACGCATCACTTTGCCCCTGTTGCCACCAAGTGGCTATCAGCGTGAAACACTTACTGATGGATTGCAACGCACTCGCGGCAGCCCGACGAGCGTTCATAAATCCCCCGTGCAACCTACAAAGCCTACTCACTGACCCAACCTACCATAAAAAGCTTATCGCTTTCGGAAAACACACCGGACTATACGATGCTGTCTAAACCCCAAACACCTGTGAAAGTGAGGTGGTCCCTCCACCCCAATACGCACAGAGATAGCAATACGTTTACGAAGATACGCGTTAACTCTTTACTCTCTTGTACGCGCTAGCACGCGAATATGCAACAATTGAAATATGTTCTTGATTTCATCTTGTCAAGACTAATATTTTGCGCCCGAGGCCGTGCGAACTAACCTGAATCATTGACGGTCGCGCCCTACGGGGGAGCCTATCATGACTCACGTTGAGTCTCCGGTGGAAAAGAGGCTCAAATCAAATGAAAAAATCGAAAAGTGGAAGATTATGAAGAGCAAAGAAAACTTCGACCGAGCAAGCCTTTTCTCTCTAGATGTGAGCGTAATGACATGGAATAATGGATACAAAGTCGTTAGGAAGCGTTTCTCACTCGAAATCACGTGCGATTTCTAAACGTAGCTATAGAGTTGTCTAAGCATGGAACAAACTTCCAGCGGAGGTTTTAAACAGCATTATAATTGAAACGTTCAAATCCTAATGAATCACCCTTTAATAGCTGATCCGTGTCTTGCTAGATAATAAAAAAATACACATGAAGCGCGCATGAACGTTCTACTTCGGAGCTAATCCTCTTGTTATTGGAAAGTATCCTAGTTTGGGCCAAAATCCTATTGTTGTCTTACACTTGTAAACACTCGTAAACACATGCAGACAAAGCGCTAGACACCTGAGGCTCCACACATTATACCGTTTTTAATTGAAAGGGAACAACCCCTGGCTTTTCTTCCCCTCCTCCTTCTTCATGCCGGTGACATTGAATCCAACCCTGGTCCCAACGCTTACTCAGTTTGCAGTGCAGATGTGGGACATGGGCGCACTACACAAAACGAGGCTCTGGTGTCCACTACAAAAGAAACGTACCACATGGGTGGCAGTGCACTAACTGCCACCCAAACCATAACATCAATGCCGATATCAACAACAACACCTGTCTCCCCGCGCCAACAACTGACAACTCTCCACTTCTGGGAGGCCCCTCTCCTCTGGGTCCGGCGGCTCCTCGACCTGGGGCAGAACCTATCATACTCCAGGCTCCACGTCTCAAACCCACCCCGCCACCATCTCCACCCATGCCTCCTGGGTCACCAAAACAACCCCAAGCCAATGCTTAACACTTAAACATATAAGAAATTTACACAAACGGCATTGGTGGGAAACAATTGAACTGGAAACACTTCGTACGCAAAAATAATATTCACATCGCTCTCTTCCAGGAAACAAAACTTAAACATAACTCCAAAACACCGAAGTTTCTTGAATACATAACACTCCGCCACGACTGTCTCAACATCGATGGTGGTGGCGGACTCATTGCTCATCTACACAAACATCTTCACTTCACCAACACAACCGCTTTCACTAACGCACAACCTCCCCCCGACCACACTTTGGAACGGCAATCATTACTTCACAAATTCTCAAGAAACAATACAATCTATTTATAGACACATCCCTCCATTCAGTTCATGTTTACTTCATTGTATGCCCCACCTAGACTATCTCAACACGACCACTAACACCTCTGTCCTAGGTAGTTTCAATGCTCACCACCTCTCCTGGCTCACTTCTCAGAGCCGTAGCTGGAGGGGTGGTATTCTCATTGACGAGCTAGATACTCTTTTCACACTAAACAACACTGACACACCCACTCGCAAACCGTTCAACCCCAACAAGCATCAGACGCATTTTGTCCTCCCAATCTCGCGCTAACTTGTCAATGAGCGGCCCAACAACACATGTCGTGTGACCACCTCCCAATAATCATTAAGTATCAACTTCAATCCACAAAAAGCCCGCCCACGCTTTTCGCAACTACAACAGAGCAAACTTTGACAAATAAACAACATTAGAAGAAACCGCCCAACAAAACTTCGACTTCATCCAATACACATCCATTGACACAGCCACGGAACACTTCACTACAGTATTTAACCACGCAGACAGACAACATATACCCGCCGGGTTCGTCCGTGGCTTCAATCCAGCTTTTTCGGCCAACATTAAGAGGAAAATTCAGCAGAGAAACCACCTCCATAATTTACCCTCCGTTAACGACCGAATCACTCTTATTCAAACCCTTAACGCAGAAATAGATGTAGATATCTGTGAGCAACGGGAACTTATGACGGGATGTGCTCACAAACTCCAACTTCCGAACCTCGCTATTCAAATTATTTAAACTTGTCATTAGCCTCAACAACAAAAGCACAAACCACATACACACATGAGCCAATCCTATTGCTCAACACGCGCACCATACCATCAGGCCAACAATAAGTCGACATACTCAACAATTACTATGCAAACACTCACCACTTACCATACCATCCAGACAACACAAGGATACTCGAACAGTTGAACATATTCCAGAACGATCCTAGCATTAATCCCGCTTTACACCAGCCGTGACCTTAGTCGCTATCGGCCAGACCAAAAATTCCTCAGCAACGGGCCCAGACGGCATATCATACATTCGCCTAAACATCTAGGGCCACAATTCATCGCTAGGGCCACAAGCCATCATTCACCTTAAACATCTAGAGCCACAAGTCATTCCCATCCTGAAACTCAACAAAGCTTGTACAGATCCAGTCTCATACAGACTCATTTCTCTCCTCCCGAACCCCTCAAAAATCTTGGAGAGACGAGTTCAAAGCAAAATTGATGCCCACATCGCACACTCCCCTACGCAACCACAATCCTCACCAATCTCACCCTGACCATCCATGAAGGCCTGAACGAAATGAATCCATTTAACCGCACCCTGGTATGTGCTACTGATATTAGTAAGACCTTCGACGCAGTTCCAAGACGCGTTCTCATAAACAAAATACTCTACACACTTACACACACATCCATCCACACTATGAGTTACTTGTTAATTTTCTCTGCACCAGACATACACACTTTTTACAATAACAAGCTGTCTCGAATACGCCACTTTTCTAAGGGTGTTCCACAGGGCTCTATTTTTTTCCCTTGCTTTTTCAATGCCTTCATACACGACCTGCCCATTCCAACAGATCACAAAACACCTCAAACGCGAGACCGCAGCTGCACACTAACAGCACCTTAACTCTCTCTTGAAGTCTGGCTGCTGGACAACCGAATGAAAGTAGTTGCAAGCAAGTCATCCCTCTCATTATTAACACCAGATAACAGTGAACTCCGCATCCACCCTCAATTCACGCTCAACATCCACATACCACGCAGTCCCACTACAACTATCGTTGGAGTAACTTAAGACACTGGTATGACATTCAAGCCTCACACAAACTCAAAGCCAGTCCCAGACAGAACGTGTTTCGGGCACCTACAACAACCACTTACGGTCACTCCAAGGAATCAATTACAACACTATACAAACAATTCATCAGGCCCGTAATCTCCTATTCACACACCGCTTGGTCCTCGGACCTTGCACCGACACACATCAACTCCCTGCAAAGGATACAAAACATGGCCTTGCGCATTGCAACGGACTGTACACAGACACACCCGTTCCGCACTTGCATGAGGAAACCAAAGTCCTCCCTCCTAAACATTATCTTGATATGAGAGGGACCACATTCTTCAACAAGATTTCACACCGGCATATCCCTGCCACAACCTACTGAACCCTCGTCCAACTAACCGACAACTGCATAATAAACCGGCAATACACTTCGGTTCTCTTCACGTGATAATTCCCGGTCCTACATATAACACATCTATGCACAAACCGACACACATACACACTTCACAGCTTTGGCATTAGACGTGGAGGAGTTTAAGTTGCCCAGAGTTGACAGGGTCCACCTGTCGCTGCTGAGGTGCGGGAACCACACGTTCCTCCAGTCATACCAGCATAGACTGGGGAATGCCCCTTCCGGTCTCTGTTCGCAATGCCAGGGCTCGCCCAATACTTCGAGCACGTCTTGACGTCGTACCCAACCACCGCACTCGACTGGCTCAACCATGACATCACATCGGTGCATGATTTGTGAACGCGCCTACGAGACAGCATCGGCTTCTTCAGGCGTGCAGGCAAAATATAATGCCTTGCACAAGCTGAAACACTCCCTCTACGCACACGCCGGTGGGTTCCCGGGTCTCGGTCTGCGCGCTGGCAGTGGCTCCTTCATAGCAGGAGGAGCTTGGGTTGAGCAACACCAACAGCAATAACCAGATGAGGCTCGGCTCCCTTAGATTATCAGGTGAGGCGCCGTTTCCTTATGGAAACCGTGCCATAAGTGGTAACAGAATAGCTGGGCTACCAACCTTTGTGGTCGGGGTCGACTCTAGTGCGGGCTACCTGGTAAGTAAAATTGGCTTCCTTGTGTGCCACCAGGTGATGCTAGGCTCGGCTTCTTTATGGACTGTCAGGTAATGTTCGGCTCCCTTTTGGACTTCCAGGTACGGCTTGGCTCCCATGTGGGCGATCAGATTAGGTTCTACTTTCTTGTAGGCTACCGGTGTGAGGAGATGTGGCAACCCTTCTGGGCTACCAATTTAGGAGACAGCTCTCTTGTGAGCAACCAGGTAAGTAGAGTCGACCTTTTCATGGGCTACGGGTTGAGCGGACTGTTCCTCTGTGAGCTACAAAATTAGTAGGGTCGGCTCCATTTGGGCTCTAAGGTTAGTAAACTACTTCTTTGTGGGAGGCCAAAGGAGTAGGGTCGGCTCTCGTGTGGACTACCCAATGGGTTGAGTGCTTCCTTGTGGGCTACAGAGTGAGTTGTTGGCTCCCTTGTGGGCTACCAGGTCACTACAATGATCCCTCATGAGCTACCAGAGGTGTAGGTCGGCTCCAAAGTGGACTATCAGGTAAGAAGGCTACTTCCTTGTGGGCTCCCAAGTGAGTAGGGTCGACTCCTTTGTGGGCTACCAGGTAAGTAGGCTGCTCTCTTGCGGGCTACCAAGTGAGTAGGGTCGACTTCTTTGTGGGCGACCTGGTAAGTAGGCTGCCTCCTTGACGGCTTTGAATTGAGTAGGTTTGGCTCCCTTATATGCTACCAATTGCGGAGGCTTGGCTCTCTTGTCTGTTACCAACTGAATAAGGACGGATTCCTTGTAGGATATCAGGTGTGAAGGGTCGACTTCATTATGGGTGCCTTTTTGTGGAATCAAGTATGTATGATAGTTATCCTTGTTGGTAAATTTGATTTTTCAAACGATGATCGCATGCCTTCATAAATACTATCAACCACCTGTCAAGCAGCTTCGCTTCACAACGATGACACTCGTTATTGCTAATGATGATTGCATGCCTTCATGAATACTGTTAACTACCTGTCTAGCAGCTTCACAACGACAACACTCGTTAAAGCTAATGATGATCGCATGCCTTCATGAATACTTTTGACCACCTGTCTAGCAGCTTCACAACGAAAACCTCATTATTGCGAACGATCATCGCATGCCTGTACTTCCTGTGGCACCTTTACATACCATTGATGTTCGCCGCGTAAAGGACATCGACTTTGTAGTAGTAAACATAAATAGAAATAAAAAATACTTACTTGATGCAGCACTGTTTGCTGGTTCGATATTCGGTGCCAGAAGGACGATGGCTCCAGCGTGCTAGAAAGCCTCGTCACTCTAATCTTATCCTCTCTAGGTTGGCCTGGACAACTGCACCAGTGAGGACACTCGGCTTGTGTACCTGACCACGGAGGTGCTGGTGCAGCGCATCATCGCCCACAAAAGCCTCTCCTCGTTCACCCACATCGTACTCGACGAGGTGCACGAGCGCGACCAACACACGGACTTCGCGCTACTGCTCGTCAAGAAGTTGCTCAATACCGTCTCCTCCTCCGTCAAGGTGAGATTACAGACACGCTTCTCCCTTTATCGTTAACGCCAAGGGCACCAAGTTGATATCCTCCTTGTCCCTATGGTGAGGTTGGGCAGACTGTTACTCATCCCATTCTTGCCTTTTCATCGTTCGACGCAAGAATGATTTTGAATCCAATTCGCTGGAAATCCTAGTCACTCTAATCTAATTTTACTTAATATGGTCATTATTAATTCAACTGCCTACTTCTTCCTTAGATTGATACTGGCCCTCCTCGTCGCTCTCTCTAGGTCATCCTGATGTCGGCCACCATAGACGTGGACAAGTTTGCCCGGTACTACGCCACGCCTGTCTTGGGCCACCTGGTGCCCGCGCCTATCCTTTCCGTGAGCGACGCGGCGCAGTATACCACCAGCATCTACTACCTCGAGCAGCTAGCACCCATATTCAAGAACAAGGTCTGCACCTCATTCACTGGACAGTGTTAGGCGGGATACAGTATATAGTTACGTTTACTGGGTATTTTATTCAAAACTTCCTCAGTAATATCTGTCTAAGTAATGAACCAATTTATCTCCTAGGCTTACAGAGGCGACTACAATACCTTCCGCTATTGCTTCAAGTCCCCCCCTAGGCATCTGTTAGGTTCACGGGCCGCACGGAGTCACGGCCCAACCGGGGGGGTGAACACCCTTATTTCCCTTCAGACTCCCCTCTTCTTCACCCTTTACTATCTCTCCTTTTCTCCCCTATCCTGATTTGCTTGACTTTTATTTACCTCATTTGCATCTTATGTTAAGTTTAAATTTCCTTAAACTT
>SDVV010033346.1:0-11311 GCA_016164225.1 Gammarus roeselii
GCCTTTCACGACACGCAACCCATGCGTGTCGTGAAAGGCGACTGATAAGGGGCGGGGTAAGGGGGCTAGGAATCCCCTCCTCTTGCTAATTTCTCCCTAAAAGACAACAAGACGAGCTGGGGGAGGCGAGGCTCGCATGGTTGTAGTACAAATGAAGCGAAGAGGCGGGAGATTGGTGATATGTTTGTGAGGAGGAAGTTAGATGTGTTGGCGATGAGGGAGACTAAGTTGAAACGTAAGGGCGAGTGTGAGATTTGAGTGGTAAGTCGAAAAAAGTTGGTCGTAGATGAAGGTTGAGCACGAGAAGATGTGGCGTTGTTATTGAGTGATCGACTGGCTAGTAGCGTTACTGAATGGAAAGAGGTGTCCTTAACATTGATGTGAGTGAAAGTAAAGTTAAGCGTACAAAATGGGCATTTGTGGGTTCGTAAGGACCTGGTAGTTAGAGGAGTGAGGAGAAGAGGGAACAATTTCGGACTGATCTGAGCGAGTGTATTGAAAGTTATAGAAATCAATTCAATGTGGTTATACTTGGCGACCAAAATGCGAGAGTTGGAGATGCAGTGGTGGATAATGTGATAGGGAGGTATGGAGTCATTTGTATGGATGACAGTGGAGAAAACCTTATAGGTTTTTGGCATGGAGCAGGAGCTGGTCGTCAGAAACAGCCTGTTCAAAAAGAGAGATATCCACAAGTACACGTGGGTATGTATGGCCTATGATACAATTGTGGATTGAGCGCTGATGGAATTTGTGCTGATTTCGTGGAGAGGGGTTGGGAGGCTGTTGAAGCTGTGGGTGTTGATAAGGAGGGTGTAGGAGTATCTCACCATTTGCTGGTGGAAGGAAGGTTAAGACAAAATCATAGGTGGAAGGGTAACATAAGAGTGGGAGGAGGAAGAGAGGTAGTGAGAGTGATTGAGCTAAATATGAATAGCAGAGCTGAGGATTTTAGCGGGCGTTGATGGAGGAATATGACAACGTCAGAGGGCGGGACCAAAAGGATCTGGAGGAAGAATGGGGGACGTTCAGAGATGCCTTGTTGAGATGTTCGAGAAATGTTTGTGCTGTGAGCCGTGCGGGTGGGTGCAGACGGAAGGGATGTGATAGGGGGAGCGAGGAACTCAAACTGGTGGTGGCGCAGATAAGAAGAGCTTTTGAGGAGTGGCTGCAAGTGAGGTCGGTGGTTGCCTATGACCACTATAAGGAGCAGAGGAAGGAGGTAAAGCAAGGGGTGAGGAGAGCCAAAAGGGACGCTGATGCCAGGTGGGGCAGACGATTGCGCCTGAATTTTGAGGAGAACAAAAAGATGATCTGGAAAACGGTTATGAAGGTTAGAAAGGGAGAGACCGGAACAGAGGAGGCAGTGAAAGATGAAAACGGCCAGTTGTTGAAGTAAAGTTTTGGTGTACGGAAGAGGTGGGCCGAGTATTTTGATGAATTGTTGAATATCGAAGAGGGCAGCTAAGCTAACATTGTTGCTGCGGGTGGTGGTGCATGGATGCTGATTTTTTGGAAGATACTTGTTGCGGACATTACGAGGGAAGAGGGGCACTAGACGGTGATCGTTATGAAAACCAGGAAAGCCCTTGGGTTGGATGGCGTGGTGACCGAGTGACTTAAAAGGGGTGGAGTAACGATTGTCGAAAGTCTAGTGAAGCTGCTGAATATGTGTTGTGTAGCGTGCGTGGTGCCGATTGAGTGGCGCAGTGCTTGCATTGTTCCGTGTACAAGGGTAAAGGAGATAAACATGGTTGCTGCAATTCCAGATGTATCAGTTTATTAAGTGTGGTGGGTAAGTGTTACGGGCAAGTGCTGATCAAAGGGATTACAGACTGTACGGAGGGCACAATTGGAGAAAAACAGGTGGCTTTAGGATTGGTAACTGGTGTTCCGATCAGATTTTCGCAGTCAGACAAGTCTGTGGGAAGTTTCTTGCGAAGGGAAAGGATGTTTTCTTGGCCTTCTTGGATTTGGAAAGGCCTACGACAGGGTTGACATGAAAACGTTGTGGAGGGTGTTGCGTCATTATGAAGTGGGCGTAAATCTTTTTAAGGCAGTTCGGAGTTGAGATACGAGCATGTGTCAGAGTGGGCAGCGAAGTGAGTGATTGGTTTACAGTGAAAGTGGGTCTGAGACAAGGCTGCGTTATGTATTCTCGGCTGTTCAATCTCTACATGGATGGAGTGGTCAGGGAGGTGAACGCAAGTGTCCTGGGTCGTGGTTTAGAGCTGTTGTAAGCGAATTGGCGGAGGTGGCAGTTCAGCCAGTTGCTGGTATGCGGATGATACGGAGCTGGTGCTTCAATCAAGGAGAAGCTGTGTGGCTATGTCTGAATTTGCTAGAGTGTGTGAGAGAAGGTGGCTTCGAGAGAAAGCGGGTAGAAGTACAATAATGAGATGTTCGAAGAATGTCGATGCGAGCGGAATTAGTGTCCTCCTTGATTAATGGAGAGTTATTGGAGGAAGTTCAATGTTTTAAGTATCTGGCCTCTCATGGTGAGGAGACTGAACTAGTGGAAACTGAAGTGAAGTCACGAGTGAGGGAAGGGTGTAAATTGTTGGGTGCACTGAAGAGTGAATGAGCGGTAAGACGTTGGGGATGGAAGCAAAGAGAGGGCTGTATGTGGGCGTAGTTGTCCCAACTGTCCTCAACGGGGCTGAGACTTGGGGGGTGAGAGCAGAGGAGAGAAAAAGGTTGAATGTCTTCGAGATGAAATGTTTGAGGAGCATGGCTGGAGTAACGCTGAGAGATAGGATCAATAACGACGTGATGCGAGCTTGAACGGGGATGGTAAAAAAGTAAGAGGACAGAGTTGAGTCGCGGGTTCTGAGTTGGTTCGGGCACATGGTGAGGATTGATGAAGGGAAAAAATAAAAAGAGTGTTGAAGGCAGAGGCGAGTGTACGTAGGCCTAGAGGGGGACCGAAGTTTGGGTGGGTGGATGGTGTGAAGCAGGCGTTAGGGAGAGACTCGAGTGTTGAGGTAGCGAGAGAGCGTGCAATGAAGAGGCGCGAATGGAGAATGATTGTGAATGGATGATTTGTGACGCTGCCCCGATGAGCTTTCCCGTTCATGGCATCTCGTTGGTAGGTCGCGGGCGGGGTGAGGCGTTCATCATGTCTTGTCAGGGTAAACCAGTCATACTGTCGGGCCCTGCTGCCGACACTAAGCTGGGACTGCACTCGTGACCCGGAAGGTGTGTTGCGGGGTCTCCCGGCTGGACCCTTTAGCACAAAAAGGCTAAGGTGTACGGGTGTGAGTGTATGACAAGAGTGTAAGATTCGTCTTGTCGTCGGCCACCCCCCTTTTTAGCTAAATTCGGCCTAGTGTATGTCCCTGATCTGTATGTACAGCGCAGGCGGTAGATGAATGAAATCATTATGGCATATCTGATACTCATAGTGAGCCTTTGACAAGGTGAAAAATATTAACACTTTGTGGTGCTCTCTATCCATTCAGTGATCTAGATCTAATACAAACAAATGTAACCCTACCAAGGGGAATTACTGGCTTATGTAAAGATGAACTATAAATAGGATGCTTATTCCGAAGACTGTTCTCCGTTAATATTAGGGTAACCGACACTCATAATCTCTGATAAACAGGTAGTTTCCGGTTAGGTCCATCCCGTTTATCAAATAGGCGGGCATCAGGGCCGCGATCACTGCTCGCTCTATTGCGACCTCCGCACTGATGCCTCTCCACCTCGAAGGTTGCTCCGCGCTATCCACCCACCCTTATTTCGGTCTTCTTCTTGACCTGCTTCCATTCACTTCCGATTACCTCAATCATTTCAACAATCTCATATCAGTCATTATCACCATTTGTCCGTACTACTTCAGAGCACCTAACTCTACTCTTTCCTGCCACTTTCTCACCATCCTCGTTTCCATTTGAACATCATCAAACTCTCCTGAATTTTACCGCGAAAACAATCTAGCTTTTATTTCGATTCCGCTCTTGATTCCCATTTTGCAGCCCCGTAGGGCATAAATGGGACAACTGCCCTCTCACAGAACCCTCTCATCGGTTCTAAACCGAATGTCCTACAGCTCATCACACTCGTTGGTGCACCGAAACATCACACGCTCCATCACAGATTCCCCCTCAGTTTTCACAAGTCCAGCCTTCTAGACATGGTGGCGAGGCATCCAAACACTAAACATCCTCGATTTTCTAAGTCGGACACTGATTCCGCTCGCATCGACATTCCTCAACCACAGCAACTAGTACCAGTAATACAAATTACCAAACTTTGACGCTAGCATACACAACTTCTGCTCCGAATATGCCCTACGTGCCGTATCATCTGTAGGCAACATTCTACAAGATTGCCAACTCCAACCACTTTAATATACCTACGACCCCTTCTCTAATCCCTCCGTCCATGAATAAATTGAACATCCATAGAGACATTACACAACCCAGTCACAGTCTCTCATTCAATGTGAACTAAGCACTCGCCTCGATCCCTTCTTTGAACTATATGCTCTGCCGCTCACATTCAAACACGGAACCGATTTGAACAAATTCCGTCCACTCCATACAAACGCTTCCCCCAGCACATCGTCCCATGTCGACCCTGTCCTAGGTCTATTCAAGTTCCAGGAAGGCCCAGAACGTATCTTTTTACATCGAAAAGTACTTCTCACAGACATGTCTCAATACAGCCACTCATCAAACATTATTATCTTCTGAACCGCCGCTATTTCATCCTCATCGTTCCATCATTCGTAACACTTGTTTGTGCACCAACCAACACGCCATTGTTAGTTTTCCGGAAATTTATTTATTGAGTAAATTAAACGTTGGTACGTCGATCATTGAAGTGGCAGCATCTATCGCAGCAATTGTCCAGAAGGGAAGCAGTCAATAGCGAGGTAATTACATACCAATCAGTCTCCCTTCTGTGGTCGGCCAGACCATGGAATCACTGGATAAGCAGGAATAACTGACCACTTAGACATAAATCACCTAATCCAGGATAAACAAGATGGATTCGGACGAAAATATTTTCAGCAGAAATCTAGTATGGAAGCGAAGCTATCGACATTATCTAACGATTGATGAAATTGAGGAGGCACACAAAAGAAGTTATTTTTTTCCTAATGGGCTTAAAAAGTGGCTCGCGGGATGCACACACGGGTCTATACAGGTCAAAGATGAACTAACTGTGCTACAGTTACGTCACACAAGCAGCCTCGACCCCTGCAACAAGATATTTAAGTTCGTGAACGACACCACACTCTGCACAAAGTGAACGACTAGCAGGAACGCACATTCATTCAAAGGGACCTAAGTATACTAGTTTATTGGTCCGGCAATTGATAAATGAGCTTTAATGTTGAAAAAAGCCCATTTAAGCCCATTGGAACCCACAACAGAAAATCCGAGTGCGTGATGGTTAGACAGCGTTTGGCTGACGTGAAGCGAAAGCGAGATCTTGGAATATTAATTACCAATGATCTCACTACAAGCTCATAGACATTATGTATTCAATGTAATCTGCTTCACTCATGGCACCTTCTAGAATATTAAATTAGATTATGGTCCACTACCTATGGGGAGATCTCTGCAGGAAGGAACGGATTCAACACCAAGATACAAAAACATTCCCAGATCTGAGATCCAAGACATATCAGCAAAGACCTGAAGAACTGAAGCTAATATCCCTGGTAAGAAAACGAATCAGGAGTCAGCTCATAGAAACCTTTAAATATATAAACTGGTTTCCTTGAGTCAGCCCCGAAGGGCTCTTTGATGGAGATAAAATTCAAAGAAGTAAAGGAAATGGCCAAATCTTTTAACAGCAACTTTTTGAACTGATGTGTTCGAAAACGTTTTTACAATGTATATAACCATAGGGTGCAATTTACCACATGCTGTACTGAATAGTAATAACATCAACCGCTCTAAAAAACGGCTTGACATGCACTGGAAGACCAATCCAGACCAATCAGCCAATAAGGTGCAACCTGTGTTGAAGCCTTGCAGCGACTGGAGTCCTGAAACATGGCAGAGCGTCTACTAGTTTAGAATAGTATTACAAACTTGAAGTATTAATGGATTTATCCCGTGGTAATTCCCAGATTACCTCACTATTCCAGACTATGCTAGCGTCTGGCATGAATTCTCATATAACTGCCTAATATAATGATCGGGCACACGCCTGTTTTCTGAGTTGCTTATAATCACACGGAATTGCCAGATTTTGGCATCACTCATCGACAAATCGCACATGAATCTGGCAGGGCTGGTCGTACGGAGCCAGGCATTTTGTAGACAATTCTTCAGTTGAATATCAATGCATGTATATTTGAATAACCCTTCAATTTATCTGGTGTTCAAATACATTTGAATACATACCAGCAAGTCAATATGTCAAAAACCATGAGATATCTACAGGCAGAATAGGTTTCCCTCGACAAATTTGTTTATCCAATAAGTCAACTGCACAAATTCTGCAGTTTTCAATATATATCAAATCCCTATCTGACAAGTGGAATACAAAGGATTTTTTCAAAACAGTTCCTACTACATTATTAATCACTGAGTCTTCATTCGGAATGACAGTGTGCGACTTTCAACACCAATCGTCAACGAGATGTTCTAATAGGTACACTAACCAATCGTCATAAGTCTATCTTGAAATTGTTGCCATCTCATTATATCTATTTATTGCCGTAATATATATCTTTTTACAACCAACGTATACCTCTCTCTACTGTCATCATTTACTTCTCTTCAAAATCGGTGCACATTTTAGATTTTTACAACAATGATTTACATCCCTTCACTAGTGCATATTTCAATACCCTGGCAGTCGTGGTCATTTGATTCTAGCTAAAGAAATAGACGCATAGCCTCTGATATCAGCAGACGAATAACGGTCTGATAGTTCAGCAATGCATATTCAGTAGCAATGACCAGGTTGGGGTTGAAATAAAATGAATGAGGTATTGGACACTGAATGATCAAATCTGGAAGCAGAAGCCCGAACGGTTGCAATGTAAATATTTCATTTTTCTTCCCTCAGAAAGAGTATGAGAACGAATGTCACGGGTCCCTTGCATCAGAAGTCTTTGCCGCGTAATGCTGATAAGAACACTGGCAAAATAGGGAACGGGGTTTTCCTCTCGTGACAAAAAATGCATATCATGCAGCGTAAGTGCAAGAAAATCAGCTACCTGCAAGAAACAAATTCGAAAATGCGATCGCCTGCATGTGCTTTCAAAACTTTTGTTGATAGGTATAGGAACCTTATGTTGTTAAAAGTGTTGTAAGAAATTGAAGTTACTGAATCAGTATGATATGGTTATGTAAATAACTACCTTTGTGAATAGTCATTTTGCCATTGACAACTAAACAAATAATTTAATTCCTTGTATTACTATTCCATATTATACTTTGGTGAATATGTAATATGACTAACAAGTAATCATTACTCAATCCATTTCATCTTACCTTACAGGTGAAACAGCGTCAATCTTAGAGTGTACTTTCAAAACTAACAGGAGACATCTTGCCGATTTGCAACGACATTTACAACATTTATTGTAATAAAATGTGGCCCGGTAATTAGGTATCACCGGTGATACTTTTTATATATAACTTAAGGACGGAATGTTCACTTTTCAGATCTCTATAAATCAATGTTCCAATAATTTAAACCTAATTCCAAGAAAAAATAAATGGAAATGATTTTTCTATTCGAACTAAATTAAATGAATTTACTTCAAAAAGTTGCAGTGCATCATTGCAATCATAAAATACTCGCGTATTAGCGTGTCCAATCATATAATTTATCAAACAACTGATTACGTTTGTGGGTGATAAAATGTCTGCCTGGGTCGTATGAATGCCGCGCGAGATGTGTCATATATTTCTGGTCTTCCAGATGTACTGCAGAAGGCACTGGTTACATGTTTTCACTGCCGTGACACGGGTCAAATCTTTCCAAGTAGAAAAAAAATGCATTTATTTGAAAAACCATCGTATCAGCGCTTTTACAGCCCAATTAATATTACCGTGACACCGGCAATGGATCGTCGTTTATGGCATACGGCAATGAACACTATTAAAATTCGCTCAGCAAAATATGTTCCAATAGCAAACATGGTTTCAGAGATCGGCAGCATAAAAAGATTTCAAAGAATACAGAGTGCGGTGATGAAAACTAAGTCTAAATCAATATAGTGTCCCCACAAAAGAAGCACCTAATTAACCCCAACAAGCACACACGCTCATTGTTTTAGGAATTTATCAACGAAATTAGTAGCTGTCTCGGCAATTATAGAGCTGATGACCATCTAAATAGTGCAACCTAAGAGCCCACTTAATCATTCTAATGGATGGAGGAGAGGAAGAGCCCCATTATATTGATGGCTTCATTTGTCCTGAGTTCAGTGATGTTGTACAATACTTCATGTACTTCCAACGATTGTATTTGAATTCAGCCTCATAGTTCATTTATGTCAAATAACAAGCTACTAGTGAGCATAGTTCGAGGAAGGCGTTAGTTTGCTATGTTGCACAACCTCATGCCTTCCGGTCTGTCCTCATGTGCGTATCAGACATATTAAACAAAAATTTTGTATCACCGGAGATGTTGTATCAGTTAGTCAATCATTGAAAATTCATACATATACTTCAAATAAAAACTAACACAGGCTGAACAAGGAGACCAGCAACGCGAGTGACGAGGATACACATCCTAACGGGGCTCAAAATAATATCGTGCAGAACAGAAAGGGCATAGAAGGTAAGTGGTCTAAATGCATAGATATGAAAAAATTATAGACCACTTTCCTTACTGGCCGCACTGACAAATTAACATAAAATGAAAGATTCGCGACACCAAGTTAATTCTTATAACACAATCACTTATTTACTAGCAATAATACCAATAAATCGTTTTTACTTTAATAATACACATCAAAACAGACGACCACTTAGATAACTACATCATCTACGCATTTTAGAGTTTCATTACGGGATAGTGCCCCTGATGGGTGAGGTCGAGGATCGTAGCGCAGTAGCCTGACCCGATGTAGGCACCTTCGTTTCATGTTCCTGTACTCCTTAAGTGGACACCCTGTGCCAAATGCCTAAATGCTGCTGCCTATATGGGTGTTACAGCGGAAGCGGAGGATACGTCACGATCCAAGGTTTAAACAGACACAGAGAGATGACATTGGAGTCCTACAAAGAAGTGTTCCAAATTTCGGATGCTCTCATACTAATGCATACGTCAGCGCCAGCTGAAAATTTCATACAATATAACAATTCTTGAACACTGGCCAGCTAATCGCTCAAGAAATTCGTGATTAAATAGAAGCAACTGGTGCAGACCGGTAGACCCGTCTTGTTCATTGACTCATGGGACTGAAGAATTCTGGAGCATCATGGTGTGTGTTTAGCGTCAGTGCTACGAATTCTATCGGTTGGAAACAACCATCAACGTTCAGCCAACTTACCTAATTATATTAGTGATAGTGGGGATACAATTAGGGGAATAAATGTAGAAATGGTTGAATACATTTGGAGGAGTTCTCATGGGGCAGTGAATATTTTTGCATCCTGGATAGTTCTAGTTAGAGGTACGGCAGTTAGGGCGCTACAGCATCATGAAAACATTCAATCTTCCCGATAGCGTCCGTCACCTCAACATGAATATCGTCATTTGACAAATGTATGACTAATAAGATGGCTGGGTCGCTATCCCTGGCGCTAAATTCTTTTAGAGCTAACGTCTGATCAACCCTTTCATCTCCGCTAACTGCCTTATCAGCCCCAAGTTGTTCCGACTACCTACCTACGGTAAATTTTTTTAACAGCGAACATTCATAGCGTTCATCAGTCACACCAGCCACTGTCATATCTGCCAGTGACATTCTGGCGAAAATCTGTTTCAGCCCACGTCAGAATCAGCCACCAGTCGTACCATTTTACCGGTTATCACTTTAATGGAACTTTTCCTGCCCAACCTAACCTATCCTGTAGTACGTGTTTCTAACCCGCGGGGCAAAGGTACGTATTTATAACCCGCGGGGCAAACATACGTAGTTTTGTAGGGTACGTAATGCCGTTTTTTAGCGTTTTTTATTGAAGTTTCATTAAAGTGATAACTGTTAGGTTGCTACGCCTGTTTCGGTGTAATGACAGTGGCAGATATGACAGTGGCAGATTTTGAAGTGGTGGAAAATGCGTGTGGGCTTAATCATCGTTAGGTAGAAAGCACGTGGCATGAAAGATTTTTAGCGGTTATGACAATGTCCGGCCATGACAATGAGGTGAAGTGAAGTGGCGATGGTGCGCGTGTGCGGGAATAATTTTAGCGCGAACGCTGGGCTTCCAGATGGCTCATATATCATTCTCTTAAATATGCCGGAAAATATATTTTTTAATTCAATTTATGACAAAACCACAGAAAATCCATTCTGTGAGTGTTTGTGGAGCATGTAAGTTGCTTTGTAAGAGCGTTATTTTATGTTAAGCAGTAATATCTCACCAGCAATTTTGTGATCTTGGTTTCCCTGATAATTATGGTCTGTTTGATTTTTGGTCGAACGTGCTTATCTGCCGCTGCATAGTTAAGTCGTCATCAGTTTTGAGAGCATTGAGCTACTTTATGTTACGATATCATAAAGCAGATGATGTTTAATGATATACAGCAGTTACAATCAGTTGACGAATACATATTTAAAATGTTACCATCAATTGTCATGAGCTTGATGTTTCGTTGTGTTTTTGTTTGATTAAAGTTGAAGGTTTTGGTGGTTCAATGTTTTGGTGAATCGAATGATGTGATGTACATGGTAAAACATATTGACTGAAATATGACAATGAGTTGGAACCTGATTGAAACTAGATTGGAGGAGTGAGTTAGATAACATCAAACATGTAATGTAGCATCGTCTTGGTATTTAGTTGAGTTTGGAATTTAAAACTATGGGCTGAGGCCCACTCTTCCACTTGTTCGATATGAGTAGAAGGATGGGATATGTGATCTCTGACAACATTAGTTATTTTGATAAGTGGCAAAAAAAAGGAAATGGCAATGTACTTTTTTTTTAAAACAAAGGAATTACTGGCATGTATTTGTTATCCTCTAAACTTGCTCTGCAACACAGAAAAGAAAATAATGGATGGAACCTGAAGAACATTTCATTTACCGCAGTCGTGGACTGAAGCAACTCATAACTCAGGTCAAAATCCATTTATCCCTTTTCCTTCTAGAACAGACTGGTATGCACGGTCTTCGCAGAATGCTCAGGGATAGTGTTTTTGGCATGGCGACAAGCTGAGAT
>SDVV010033347.1:0-11311 GCA_016164225.1 Gammarus roeselii
CGAGAACATAACTATTGACTCCAACGATCGACGGAGTTGCTGTACGAATAGTAACTAAGAAGTCCGATAACCCTCTGGTCTTTTCTTATTCGCCGATATCATAGGGACTCATCGGCCTCTACTTTTTCTCGGTTAGAGGGTGTCGGCTCGTCAAGCAATGATAGATCACCTATTTTATGCGGTCGTTTGGTTTTGGTTTATGTTGTATTTGATCATTTATATCTTAAATGCTTTCCTACATTTTTTAATATTTATACACAAGTTTCTTTCCGACGTATTGCTGTGTTGGGTATATGTGATTACTAACGGTTTATTCATTATCGCAAGCTTGAGATGTGATGACTCCGGCCGGGTATCAGTACATTGACGGATAGAATGTATCTGACTCAGTTAATTTGCGCTTTCGACAGGGATATCGGGCTCTACCTTGCACAATTGAGTGATGGTATATTGATAGGGTAAATAGAGATGGGTAGCTTGGTCCGTTTAGCGTACAGTTGTATTTAGTTGCCACACTGGGTGTTGATTATTTTTGGGTGTTGATTATCCACAGATTGCAAGTTATAGTACACACCTCGCACGACTGTTAGCTAACAATTTTTGCCAATGGTTTTGATTTGATATTATATGCTGTATTATTATTATGACGAATAAAATATGCATTCATCGTTTTGTTACTGATACATAGGAATAAAACCACCCGGTGTGGCTGAATCTGTACATATCCTGCAAATAAAATTGTAGTATTGTGATGTTTTGCCCATATCTAGGAAATATTTGCTAAGTTTTTCGTGGCCGTCAGCTTTCTAGATGGATGAGAGGAACTATTGATTGGGTACTTAGCGGAGAGAGGAGTCTGATCTGTAACAATTTACAAAAGATTTATGATGTATATCAAAATTCTATCGGATTTGTACATACTAAAGAGTATCACTGTAGATCTACACCTCTTATTTTATAGGTCACTGTTATATATATCAGTCGCACACATAGCTGGCTTATCCACCTTATTTATTGTTAGTGATATGCATGTATGCTTAATAAGTTATCTCGTTATTTTTATTAAAGTTGTTGGCTTGCCCGTTAACTAGCCATTTATTTTTGGTGTGTTTGTTAGCTACCCCGTTTTTGTCGGTGTGCCCGTAAGCTTCCCCGATTCTTGTCGGGATGTCCGTCTATGAATTAAACGCAAATAATTTTTAGTTCTGTGTAAGGATTTTGAACTGTATCTATGGTTACATAGGAATTAGACATCGGTACCCTTATTAGATTTTCTAGGAACATTTATTTATATTTTAATGTAGACATAGTAACTTAAAAAGGTTTAGGATTTTTGTTAAAGATCCAAATGGGTATCGTAGTATTATTACTTTATTACGCATCAACTCAGTGTTTGTTTTACTGTCAGCTATTTTTCGGTGTGTCTTTTATGTTAGTATACGATCTTCGTCCTGTTTCAGATCACCCTAGAAGATAAAGTATAGGATTGTTTGTATCAATTACAAAAATTGGTAATATATATCGGCATCATGTATAGATTTACCATTTGACTTCCATATTGCTGTAGGATTTATCATCTGTGTGATGTAGAATAGACCGTTTATCATACATAATCAATGTTGCTTAGACCGTAGTAGAGAATCTTACTTAACTATTTTATTGCTGTTATACAATTTTTAACGGATATCATAGGAATATTTCTGTACTAAGTATACATTCACATAATTCCATGTAATGATGGGTACAAAATCTGCTTAATTGGATGAAGCGTTAGAAAATATTAGTATATTTTTAACTCACCACATTGGATCTGTGGTACTGTTTCAAGTTGTCTTGGAGAACTAGTGCTACTGTAGTAGATATACGGCAACTCACAATAGTGAAATACGTAGAACAAATGCGTTTGGATTAAATACAATAAAATATGCAGAAGAACTTTGCATTATAATAACCAAGAACCTGCATGAGAATAATACTGCATTCAAATTGATATTTCCTAAAATGATATATTTAATCCCTAATGTTTTATAAATAATAAAGAACATGTTATCAATTATCACCCATAAAACCCTCAAAGATCGAGCAATTAAATCAACACTACATATCAACTGGTTGAAAAAAATCCTATCACAACGCTATCTGTGCCACTAAATACTACAATACCCTATACAATTAAAAAATAATAACATTCCCCTACACGTAGCTACAGCCAGCCCGCAATGTACCCCTTACACGCCAACATTTCGTGCAGAAACGCCAAAGCATTTGAATATACTCTAACATGAATTCATATGATAATATACATGAACTAATACATAAATATGAATAAATAAAAACATCAACACATAGTATTGAAACAAAAACATTATTAATATATCATACACATCATCCTGAACGATCAACAACAAACATCATTGCTCACCTGGGCAACCGCCAAATAGGTCGTGCAAAAATGCAAAATATCGTAGACCTTTAGAGGCGTTGTAGGGTCCATATTTGCAAAGCTGGACCCTTTTACCTATAGTCCCTGCAAGAAAAAATGTCAAATAATGGAAGTATCACGAATACGGCAAGAAGTTCCTTGTTTGACGGTTTGTACACGGAGAAAACATGATGATTCATTCAGATTTTACTATGTTCAGGAAACTAGGTTTGTTGACAGGAGAGAGTGTTAGTGTTCAAAGACGGAAGATGAGAGGTACAGTCATGAGACGATGAGTGTCAAAGACGGGAGACAGGATGTTGGGATGAAATAGTACCTATTATTTTTTATATTTCAGAATGACTGCATTTGCCTAATAGTGAAGTATCGGGTGGGTGCCTACACTAGCCTATGTTATAGTAAGGGTCGTGTTCATCTGTCCGTCCGTCTGTTCGTCTCGCTCCATCATTAACGAGATGGGCAGAAATGATAACTTTCTTTCAATTTTTTTCGAATACACCAGATTGTTACAAATTCACAGCAATAGGGAACAGGGGAAGAAAAGATTTTTCAGACTAACTTAATAACTGCATCACGAAATCAGCTGAAGGTTGCACTAGGATGCCTTCTCGACATTTTAGTGGAATAATATACGTACATAAAAAATTTGATTTCATACGTAGCTGCTCGGGGAAACAAAAGTGTCTCTGCCTGGAGTCAGGAATCAATGAGAGACGGTTTTATTTGTATGTGGAATATTTAGAGAGAGATTCTATATGTAGCTACGTAGAGTATTAATTTGGATTATAAATTTATTTAGCTGACCTTTTGCGATAGCATTCTTGTTTCCCTTCCTCTTCATCGGCCAGATATTATGTACTTCAATGAGCTTTTCCAAAGTTGGTTGGACTTGACACCATATATAAGAACCTGTTGTATCTTGATTAAGTTCTGATGAAAATCCTTTTTACGGTTTCGATTGCCCTGTTTAATTAATTCCTGCGATCGTCCAATTGCAAAATCTATGTATTTTGCTCCACAGAAAGATGCCTGATATAGGACACGTATGTTATAATTCATTTTAATTAGCGCATTTTCCTTCACCAATTGAGAACTGTTGAATGGCATTGAAGAGCAACCACTAGTTAAATATATGATGTCGATGCCTTAACTCGAAACACATTTTGGTGAAATCGAACCGAAAGATACATGTATGGTCATAGCCACCATCAGCTTACTCGAATCTGTTAATTAACAAATTAGACGAATTAAACATTTCACAACATCATGGCAGATCAATATACATGCAGATTTGAAGACGATTTAGGGCTTTATAATGCGAAATGCATCAATTTGGCAGTCGGTAGAAGCACCCAAAATAAACACTTGCTTATGAGTTACAAAAAAAATATAAGTAGCTGGTTTTTCCGTTCTGAAATGCCAAGTTTAGACTTACAATCCAAATTATGAATAAAACTTAACCTTTAAAACTGGTCACATATACTTGTTTTTAAGATTGAGTATCAGTTTACTCCGTGGCATAGCGTAGACTATATGGCTTGTTTGTCAAATGAAGATACGGCTGATATGCATCTGACATGTGCTGCGGCCGATGGTAATGCGAGAAGGGCTGCTGGATTGTACAAAGAGCGTTTCCTGGCTGATATGCCCCTAGGCATCGAATCCGTGGCGTAGTGTAGACGTACGAGCCATGTTGTCTACGCCATGCCACGGAGTAAACTGATGCATGACCTCAAACAGAAGCCGACTTAGCCAGATTTATAGATTCAATTTTATTTAAAATTTAGTTTGTAGGAAAAACTTGATGCCTCAGTATCTGCTGGAAAGCTAGGTATCTTAGATTTATTTTGGTATTGATGAACAAGTGTTTATTTTGGGTATTTCTACATAATTTTAAAGTTAGTATCTCTTGTTTTTTACACCATGTGGATATTTTCAAAACACATAAATACCATTATTGACTTAGAACTTCTTTGTGCAATAAACAGTTGCGCAATCTTACCATTATTAGCAAAACCAACTAGAATATCCAAAGAAACTGCCCCCTAATAAATATTATATCTTAACTAGCTAGCCCAGCTATTGTGCTTTCTACTGCCCCCTCATATACATTGTTTTCTTAACTAGCTAGCCCAGCTATCACGCTGCATACTGCCCCCTAATAAACATTGGATCTTAACTAGCTAGCCCAGCTATTACGCTTCCTACTACCCCCTCAATATACATTGTTTTCTTAACTAGCTAACCCAGCTATTACGCTGTCTACTGTCCCCCTAATATACACTGTTTTCTTAACCAGCTAGCTCAGCTATTACGCTGCCTACAGCCCCCTAATAAACATTATATCTTAACTAGCTAGCCCAGCTATTACGCTTCCTACTACCCCCCCTAATATACATTGTTTTCTTAACTAGCTAGCCCAGCTATTACGCTGCCTACTGCCCCCTTAATATACATTGTTTTCGTAACTAACGAGCCCAGCTATTACGCTGCCTACTGCCCCCCTAATATACAATGTTTTCTTAACTAGCTAGCCCTGCAATTACGCTGCCTAATGCCCATCTAATATACATCGTTTTCTTAACTAGCTAGCCCAGCTATTACGCTGCCTACTGCCCCCCTAATATACATTGTATCTTAACTAGCTAGCCCAGCTATTACGCTTCCTACTGCTCCCCTAATATACATTGTTTTCTTAACTAGCTAGCCCAGCTATTACGCTACATACTGCCCCCCTAATAAAAAGTGTATCTTAACTAGCTAGCCCAGCTATTACGCTTCCTACTGCCCCTCTAATACACATTGTTTTCTCAACTAGCTAGCTCAGCTATTACGCTGCCTACTGCCCCTAATAAACATTGTATCTTAACTAGCTAGCCCAGCTATTACGCTTCCTACTACCCCCTCAATATACATTGTTTTCTTAACTAGCTAACCCAGCTATTACGCTGCCTACTGTCCCCCTAATATACAATGTTTTCTTAACTAGCTAGCCCTGCAATTACGCTGCCTACTGCCCCCCTAATATACATTGTTTTCTTAACTAGCAAGCCCAGCTATTACGCTGCCTTCTGCCCCCCTAATATACATTGTTTTCTTAACTAGCTAGCCCAGCTATTACGCTGCCTACTGTCAACTAATATACATTGTTTACTTAAATAGCTAGCCCAGCTATTACGCTGCTTACTGCCCGCTAATATACCTTGTTTTCTCAACTAGCTAGCCCAGCTATTACGCTGCCCACTGACCCCTTAATATACATTGTTTTCTTTACTAGTTAGCCAAGCAATTACGCTGCCTACTGCCCGCCTAATATACATTGTTTTCTTAACTAGCTAGCCCTGCTTTTACCCTGCCCACTGACCCCTTAATATACATTGTTTTCTTAACTGGCTAGCCCAGCTATTACGGTGCCTACTGCCCCCAAAATATACATTGTTTTCTTAACTAGCTAGCCCAGCTATTACGCTGCCTATTTTACCACCAGCCAATCTTTGGAATCTTTAATACAATTTCAATTGGTGAAACAGTTGATAGAAAAATGAACAAATTAAAGACAGATTCATGAATGATGGAACAAGTGGGAATCTGCATGAACCGTTGAGCCAGTAATATTTTGCTTCATGAGTGGAAATGACAATGATCTTGCTGCCAAACAATTAACCTTCATTTTAGGTTAATGTTGTAAGACTTGTCGTTCCTTCAAAACTGATTGAACAGTGTCTCTTAACTGCATTACTAAAACTAGGATTACTCCGGTATAAAACCAAAATTAAAGCATCAAAATATATTTTTAATTTTTCATGCAAGGCAAGATTCCACAAGTTACTTAAACACAATTTATGAACCATTTTGCCGGCTTGTTTCAACCATCTGAACGAACTTACTAGCAAATAGTTATCTGGGTACGAAAAGATGTGAAACTACGAGAAAGGGATAAATGATGGCACTTGGACAACCTAACAAAAAAAATGACCCTATATAAAAATATTAAGCTTGTCAATGAGGGTTATTCAGGAAACTTGCATGAAGAAAATATACTGAATAGCGAATAATTTTGAATGTAGATATGAATATTGCTGATAGTATTAATGTAGATGAAGACGATGATCTTGAATATCTGTAAAATAACAATTTTATTAATTCCAAATTTTCTCACCACTTTCTGCATAAGATATCACCTAACATTTAATAGGTCTAAAAAAATCCGTAAATTTCAATAACTACATAAGTATCATTAAAGAAGTTGCTGACAAGTCCTCAATACATGGACCCAACTCTTTAGAAAACTTTATGGTGGCACCCACTTACAAAGGCGGCAAGAAAATTGATTATGAAAATTTTCGATATAATTTTGTTCGGACATTATTTTTTAAAATCGTTGAAAAAACAGTTCACACTCAACTATTCCGTTACTTGAACGAAAACGGTATCCGTCCTGACAACAAATACAACTCTAGCTATAATAAATCACCTCCAGGACCATTCTAATAACTCAAATCAAATTACAAATCATTCTCTCTCTCTTTTGAACCTTTTCACTTCATATCTGTCCAAGCGCAAGCAATATGTAACTATGAACAAAATACAATACGCCATGCTCAACATTAATGCTCAACATTAATGCTCAACATTAATGCTCAACAATAATGCTTAACATTAATGCTCAACATTAATGCTCAACATTAATGCTCAACATTAATGTTCAGCATTGATGCTCAACATTAATGCTCAACATCAATGCTCAACATTAATGCTCAACAATAATGCTCAACATTAATGCTCAACATTAATGCTCAACATTAATGCTCAACATTGATGCTCAAAATTAATGCTCAACATTAATGTTCAACATTAATGCTCAACATTATTGCTCAACAATAATGCTCAACATTAATGCTCAACATCAACGCTCAACAATAATGCTCAACATTAATGCACAACATTAATGCACAACATTAATACTCAACATTGATGCTCAACATTAATGCTCAACATTGATGCTCAACATTAATGCTCAACATTAATGCTCAACATTGGGGCTCAACATTATTGATCAACATTAATGCTCAACATTGATGCTCAACATTAATGCTCAACAATAATGCTCAACATCAATGTTCAACATTAATGCTCAACATTAATGCTCAACAATAATGCTCAACATTAATGCTCAACATCAATGCTCAATAATAATGTTCAACATTAATGCTCAACATTAATGCTCAACATTAATGCTCAACATTATTGCTCAACATTGATGCTCAACAATAATGCTCAACATTAATGCTCAACATCAATGCTCAACAATAATGCTCAACATTATTGCACAACATTAATGCTCAACATTAATGCTCAACATTGATGCTCAACATTAATGCTCAACATTAATGCTCAACATTATTGTTCAACATTAATGCTCAACATTAGGGCTCAACATTATTGCTCAACATTAATGCTCAACATTGATGCTCAACATTATTGCTCAACAATAATGCTCAACATTAATGCTCAACAATAATGCTCAACATTATTGCTCAACATCAATGCTCAACAATAATGCTCAACATTATTGCTCAACATTAATGCTCCCCATTAATGCTCAACATTATTGCTCGACATTAATGCTCAACATTAATGCTCAACATTGATGCTCAACATTAATGCTCAACATTAATGCTCAACAATAATGCTTAACATCAATGCTCAACATCAATGCTCAACAATAATGCTCAACATTATTGCACAACATTAATGCTCAACATTAATGCTCAACATTGATGCTCAACATTAATGCTCAACATTAATGCTCAACATTATTGTTCAACATTAATGCTCAATATTAGGGCTCAACATTATTGCTCAACATTAATGCTCAACATTGATGCTCAACATTAATGCTCAACAATAATGTTCAACATTAATGTTCAACATTAATGCTCAACATTAATGCTCATGAATAATACTCAACATTAATGCTCAAAATTATTGCTCAACATTAATGCTCAACATTAATTCTCAACATTAATGCTCAACATTAATGCTCAACATTAATGCTCAACATTAATGCTCAACATTAATGCTCAACATTAATGCTCAACATTAATGCTCAACAATAATGCTCAACATTAATGCTCAACATCAATGCTCAATAATAATGTTCAACATTAATGCTCAACATTAATGCTCAACATCAATGCTCAATAATAATGTTCAACATTAATGCTCAACATTAATGCTCAACATTAATGCTCAACCTTATTGCTCAACATTAATGTTCAACATTGATGCTCACTATTAATGCTCAACAATAATGCTCAACAATAATGCTCAACATTAATGTTCAACATCAATGCTCAACATTATTGCTCATGAATAATACTCAACATTAATGCTCAAAATTAATGCTCAACATTAATTCTCAACATTAATGCTCAACATTAATGCTCAACATTAATGCTCAACATTAATGCTCACAATAATGCTCAACATTAATGCTCAAAAATAATGCTCAACATTAATGCTCAACATCAATGCTCAATAATAATGTTCAACATTAATGCTCAACATTAATGCTTAACATTAATGCTCAACATTATTGCTCAACATTAATGCTCAACATCAATACTAAACATTAATGCTCGATATTATTGCTCAACATTAATGTTCAACATTAATGCTCAACATTAATGCTCAACATTAATGCTCAACATTATTGCTCAACATTATTGTTCAACAATAATGCTCAACATTAATGCTCAACATCAATGCTCAACATAAATGCTCAACATAAATGCTCAACATTAATGCTCAATATAATTCATGATGTTCCTCAGGATTTTATTTTAGGGCTATTTCTTTTTTGATTCGCACTGATGATATGGTAACGCAATGTCTTTTCAATTATAATTTTTTTGCTGATGAAAGTTCCGCGTAACAAAGAACTGCATGTAATTGTCTATTTAAAATATGTAGCTAAGTGACAGTGCAAATCGATTCGGCATCAATGTCAAACAAACTTATCATGTATTTTCCTCTTATAAGCGCAAACGAAATTTACCACCAATACAAACTGGAAATGGTAGAATTAACGACTAAGACAACATTTCATTTTTTTGTAGTATATATAATAAATCTCAAACATTCAAAAATCAAATCGACAGCAGATCATCTAAGTTGTCAAGATCTAGAGGTAACCTAGATAAAGTAAAATAAATTTATTTCTCAATCTGATCTTCCAGCCCTTTATTATACGTTGTTCCTTCTTGGTATTGGACACATAAAAATGAAACGATATAAAACAGATACAATATTTTCTACTACAAACGAAAAGTTTTTCCCGCTTATAATAGCCTTTAAGTCAAGTTTCATGCTAATCCTAATTTTAAAACCACAAACATGCTAAAACTTTCAGATCAATGGAATTTTCAAATTGCCCTGAACGCATTGAAAACAATTTTCGGAAACCATGATTAAGATCTAGGCAAATTAAATAGGAAATTATCGAATGAACACAATAATTTCACAAGAAATGATAACAAGCATGTAATGCCCCGTAATATATCACATATTGTGAAAACTGCTTTGCAACACGAAGTAGCTACAAATGGGCCGCCGACAGGAGATGTGAGGTCACAAATTTATTTTTATTTCTCGCTTCGCTTATTCATATACGGCATTTAAAAAAAATAGGTTTGATGTGTTAGACCTGAGTATTGAAAACCCATTGCTAGACGATGGAAATGAAAAAGATTTAATAATAATAATAATAATAATAATAATAATAAATTCAAAATCAAATTTAGAATTCACTTCAGCAGTGTCACTCTTTGGAACACGGAATCCTTTGTGTACCATCTGAATAACTCCCTCTCCCTATTTTTAGGTCACGAAGTAACAATATATACTCATCATCACTTTTGCTGCATTGTAGTTTCACACGGTCTCTCAGGCATGTCCAAAATTGTAACTTATCAGATACAGATTCATTTCCAGTGCAACAACTTCTGAGTCATGTCTGTTGACATGTTCGTTGTTAATAATACTGTAAGGTTAATTAGTGTAGGTATCGAATTATCTCAGAGTTGATCCTGCTGTTGTCAATTCTTATTCACTTTGAATATTTCCTTATAAATCATTTAGGTTTAGCTAAAACCGATAGGTTGCACCACAAGCTCATGAAATCTTATACGCGACTTTAAATTGTGTACGTTAATACACCATTACTGTAAAATGATATCCATGCATGTAACTCATCAATCTTGCTGTAATACACTGTTGAACATATCAACAGTTGAATTGGATTGCAGCAAAAGACTAGAGAACATGAGGACCGAGTGATGTAGTGGTCAGCTAAGTCAATATTCATCCAATAACAGATTAAAACAAGGACGCGTCAGAGTGGAGCGATCATCGCGTGAGACTAAAGAGGCTTCCATCATTGCTTCCACTGTACTGCTTGTCCGCTGGTAAGCGTGATGACCCATTGCTTCCACTGTACTGCTTGTCCGATGGTAAGCGTGATGACCCATTGCTTCTACTGTACAGCTTGTCTGCTGGTAAGCATGATGACCCTGTGCTTCTACTGTACAGCTTGTCTGCTGGTAAGTGTGATGACCCATTGCTTCCACTGTACAGCTTGTCTGCTGGTAAGTGTGATGACCCTTTGCTTCCACTGTACAGCATGTCCGCTGGTAAGCGTGATGACCCATTGCTTCCACTGTACAGCTTGTCTGCTGGTAAGTGTGATGACCCATTGCTTCCACTGTATAGCTTGTCTGCTGGTAAGTGTGATGACCCATTGCTTCCACTGTACAGCTTGTCTGCTGGTAAGTGTGATGACCCATTGCTTCCACTGTACAGCTTGTC
>SDVV010033348.1:0-11310 GCA_016164225.1 Gammarus roeselii
CTGACTGCTCCAAAGCTGCGGACGGCGTGGTAGCTGCCATCCGCAGCTCCCTCTTGTGGGAGGGACGTTCGGCGTCCCTCCCACAAGAATCATTAATGTTTTCTGAAGAGCTGTACGCACTCGAATTAGACATTTCAAATTCACAAACAGATCGCCTCCCTAAATACGTCGTATTCTCGGACAGTCATAGTCCTCACTCAGCTCAAAACTATGCACTATGAACACCCTGTTCTTCGCTAGTTGCAGCACGGTCTAGCTACAATGTCAGAAAATAGCCAATTGGTAAAATTCTGCTAGATCAATGGACACGTGGGAATGAAAGGAAACGAGCTTGCAGATTCCCTTGCTAAACTGGTGTCTACCCATCAAGAACAATTCACCACCAAACCTTACCGGGACTGTCTCCCTACCATCAACTCTCGTATAGCATCCCGATGGAATAACATGTGGCAACAAAGTGGAAAAAAATTGCTTGCAGTTAGACCATCGGTTGGAGAATAGGAACAAAATTCTCCAACTGAACAAACTATTTGTACATCAACCGCTCGAGTACGGAACACACCCATAACCAGCTAATGGATGAGCGCGAACCTAATCAGTGTGAAACACTTATACCGATGGACTGCAATGCACTTGCAACAACCCGACAAGCCTTCTCAAATCCCTCGTCTAACCTACAAAGCTTATTCACTGACCTAACCTACCGGAAAAGGCTAATCGCTCACGGAAAAAAAACGTATTATCCGAAGCGGTGTAGAAACCAAACACCGGTGCAGGCGTGGTGGTCTCTCGGCCCCACAATGCACAGGGACGATTATTTTTCTTTTCCTGTTTGCATCAGTCTTTGTATCTACCACGGACGAAAAGTCTACATAACTTCACACTGATAAAGTCTTCGATTTTCCACACTCACCAGAATCGATGATTTTCGAGCCCTACGGAGAATTTGATTTGATTTGAGCCTCATTTCCACCAGAGCCTCAACGTGAGTCATGATAGGCTCCCTCGTAAGGAGCTCTACGGAGAAGCCTGCGATGACTCGCGTTGAGGCTCCGGCGGAAATGAGGCCCAAATCAAATCCACTTCTTCTTTCAGGAAACAATGATCAAATTGCCTGAATATCAGTATTCTGGTATGAAAAATACGATTATAATTTTATTTATGTTCCATTTTTTTGTTGACCATTTTTGGAAGCTTAGTTAGGATGGATTCACTTAATGTTCGTGTAGTAATCCAAGAATATTTCCTTCAACAATTCGGTCCGTAGAGTACCAATGTTAGAAGACTTTGTATGTGATGTAACTCTTTGAATTATTTCCAGCAGTTAGTTTTATGTGGTCTAGGTCGGGGCAATTGCCGGGCCACTATAACGCCTCTATTTGCTGGCCTGGAGCCACTTCGTATCCTTATTAACCCAATAACAGTTGACAGTTTCCTGCATGAAAATGAAAATAATGAATGTTGGCAAGCTCTGCCAAACGGACTTTCAATACATCGATACACTCGTAACTCGAGGCAATTTCATACTTTGGAAAAGAGTTCAGAACCAACCTTGTGTTTTCCTTGAAATTACTTACCATTCTTTCTTTGAATTTGACTGCTTTACTGTTGAACCGTGTCGGTTACGTTATACGGATTGGAAGAAGACCATAACCGGATCATATTAAAGCTGCTGTAGACGAAACATTTAATTTCCCTCCAATGCAGCGATTTTCACTGCTGGTATTTATTTGAAAATATTAAACTTCCCTTTGATACCTGTTCAAAAACAGAAGCATAATTTAGCGATTAAGCAGCCCAAAAATCCATTGCTCAGTCGGTTGAAACTGGTGCTGGAGATATGAAAAGAGAAAATTTTATCAGATTCGAAACAGTCTTCTTTCGTTCAGATGCTAACAATAAAGGAAATCATTTCAATTCTTGACTAAAGCTGTTATCCATATTATCTTACTTCTTTTTTCGCCGTCCACCACCAAACTTGAGGTTTGGCCCTCTGTTCACTCGTATGTCGTGTTCATTGCTAAGTCTATAGGCTTTCATGCACAAATGCGAGTTTTTTTAACTTGAGTACAGTATACTCCTGGACTTTTAGCGTTGTTATTTGGAAACTTTCGAGAATGAGCAGTAATGAAAATAAATACTTAAACTGCCAAATACGGTTAACTTAGTCATCGCCATCCTTCGTCGGGTCAAACTTAATAGATCAGCCTCGGGCACTGAGAAAGTTCCAGGAAACGTCAACAGAGTTTCCGGATGCTCAAAATACAAAAATGTGACACCACATCATCTGAAATGTGTGTAACGCAGGAAAGCCTCAGACTGTTGGGAAACATGAGAGGTCCCAATTCATATAGGTCCGATATAGGTCAAAAATAAAAAATTGTTAGTAGACGTTGGTTGAAGTCGTTAATGCTCTATAAAGTCTGATAAAGTTGGATGAAATCGATTGAAATCATTTGAATTCGATTCAATTCGGTTGAACTCGTAACATTCTCATCGAAAAATGTTATTTAGTCGGTGAATGAAAATTTGCTGTAGTCAATCTTGAAAAAGGTATTATATCCCAAATTATCCTCGATAATTTGCTTCTCCAAACTCAAAGTTGTATTTACATGTCCACCAAATGCGAAAATGTAATTTCAAAGTTTAAAGTGTCTGTAATCACCCATATATAAATGAAAGACCTTATTTCTGTCCTATAATTAGTTCATGACAGGTGGTTAACGGGCTCAACACGCTACTCAGTTACCGGCTATAACAGGTACTTCGCTGTTATAGCCGGTAACAGAGAAGCTGCCATCTGACCCACAGCTGCCAGGACATTCGCCGCTAGTGATGTGGCATCAGCATTGCATGTCGCTGCCACATTCGCCTGTCAGATCCCGTAAGGAATTTGTGCATGTAATTTTTCGAGATTTTGAAGGCCCAGTTGGTTAATAAAGTAAATGCATTCAACATAGTGAAACGGTAAAAATTTGAGAACGATTGAACAACCGGTTTTCGAGACATCATCTCCTGAATTGATGCTATGATAAGTCAAAACTAAACACTTGAAAAATAAGCAATTCATGACGCCAAAATTCTTCAACTTCAAAAGGTAACATGCAGAAACAGTTGGTCCAATCGCTTTCAAAATGTGTACCATCACTGTTGCGTTTATCAAAGGTATAATATCATTTTTATATGGCAAGACACTAGGCTTTTACTCTAAACATACTATAGCATTTGCAGTTAGAACGTACATACAATTATGTTCGTATTGTGAAATCATGGTAAGTGTTTGTGACAGATTTATCGATGAATATGGATACATGTCTCAATTGAAAACAGACTTTTCTCGATAGACTTGTAATTGAAGTTGTGTTGGCAACCTAGTAAGTCGTTACATTTTTCAATTCGAGCCTAATTATCCTATATTAAACTCGAGTTTCTCAACAATCATATGTTAATCCTCTTTGTAAATCATATTGACAACTACCAAAGTTGAGCAACTCTATTCTATTTAATCTCTTGAGACTATTCATTATTTAGGCTTACCTTATAGAATGGTTGGGCAGTTTCTTCGATCCATATTAATTGCAGAAGGGCAATTTTGTTTGCTGGGATATACTTCTGGGATGCGTGTATCTCAAAAGCGGGAATTACATAAGCGCACTTGTGACAGTCAACTCCTTTTAAAAAACTATTTAGGCGTTCAAACATTTGGAATGAGGGAACAAGGTCAATATCAATCGACAGAGAGAAAGAAGTGTCACAAGCTTGACGAGCTAAATTCCGCAAGTGATTTTGCGGATGATCGAATAATGAATTGCTGTTTGTAGCAGACATTTCTGTGTAAATGCGTGTTAAGGCAGCCTGAGGATTCTGACAGGAGAGGTATTTGACCAAAGTAGAATTGAGTGACGCAATTGGTTTTCCTGTTTTGGGGTAGAGTACGTGAAATGATAGCCTCCGGCTCAATTCGGGAAAACAGTCGGCTAAATACTGAACCATTAAACTCAAAATTTGAAAATGTGTTCCTGGTGTGAAAACAGCAACTGAGACAGGCCCCTTCCAATTCTTCAGTATCCATGGCAATGACGAAATGCGGTCAACGGACGTTTGTGTACCAAGGCACACACGTGCAGATTTTTGATCCTCAGGACGCATGCGAGGCCACACTTGCGGGTGACGCATGTATAGCCCGTCGTTCGAGAAAAGACCCGGACCCAACTCCAGCACGGGATGCGGTAACTCCAGCCCAGGATGCGGTGGGATCTGTGAAGCAGAATTTCATGCTGAGTATGCGCAGTCGACCAGTCCTAATTAAACTGAACCCTCAATACGCACTGTGTAATTTATTTCATAAAAGAACAAGTGGTGTCACAAACCTTCTTAGAAGACAGTTTTTTTTTTTCCTAGGTAGGCAATAGAACGCAAGAAACGCACTTTTGACACACCTCTGCCATATCCCTATGTCCGAGTCAGGTCTACATGTGTTACGAAGGTGGCTTGTAATAAGTTCTTCTTAGATTAGGCATGCGCAGATAATGAGGTTGCTCTGCTCGGTTATTATGATCAGACAATGTAATTTGTAATTGAAGAACAGACCGGTGGCAAGCAACCTAATCTTAACGGAACGGATGTTGTGCAATCGTAAGTGACAAAGGTGAGAAGACGCTCGAGACTGATCATAAAAGTTCCAATGACTTGAACTCGTCCTAGGCCGTGTCTACAGGCAAAAGTGACGTAATGTGTGAATGTATGCGTCAGGAGCGAGAGGGGATGAAGGGGAAAGTTCAGTCAGTGTTAGTTTGACCCCGAGCCCAACCGGTCAAGAGATTGTACCCGCTCCCGAAGACCTCTCGTTCGAAACTATCACTCTCGTATACCCACTAACCCGTGCTTCCACATGTTCTCATGCACGATTATTCTATGTAAATATATTGTTACTCATAAATTGACCCAATTTTGCGTGCTATGAGTTACATGACTCACCACATGCCTTTGAATTTGATATTCATCCTATTCCCTTCTTAGACTCATATTCAATAGCTTCTCCTCCCTCAGCCAGCTTCATGACACGCTTCGTCTTACTGTACCTTCTCTTACGTTCCAATTTCGCTTTCTCAGTTATATACCATACCTCTTATTCATTACTTATGGCTTTTCGTGGATAAGAGCTAGAACATCATACTCTGACCACCCTGCCACACCACATTCATAAATTTTTAGCATCCAGGAGTAAACAGTTTCGCTTTCGATTTGATGCCGTAGAATATTTTTTCCTGTTATTTGAAAATTCCTAACATATTATGGTCACTAGTAACATAAATAAATCGCTCTTAATACACAATATATTTGTATCACTTGTTACCGTGCTTATTCATTCGGAAGCCTCATTCGGAAGCCTTTGGTTACTTTTCCAATCCTCAATTATAACATTCAAAATTTCAGCAACTTTCTCTCCTAGTCGGTCAATGGGACCATTCAAATTCCCATAGTCATAATCTAACTCCTATTTTCTTGTACTATCAATCAAATTATTCCATACTTCTTTCCGTTGTCTCGATCATCATCAACGCTTGCCGTTGTCATGTAGCACACCATCTTTCTCACGTCACTAGTCCCTACAACAACCTCGTACACTTCAAGTCCTTGCCTCCTTATCACCAACGGACCAACTCATCCTTGTTTGAGACATTTGCTTCTACCCTTTGTAATCATCTTGTTTTGCTCATTACATTAAATCACACTCCCTCGAAGATGGGTCCCTTCTGGGCAACGACATAAATTCCCTATTGATAAATTTCATCAGATTTATCGAATTATTTATCAACTCCCCCATTTTCTTACATTCGTACATCTATTCCACATATTGACCTTTTTTATTGTATTTTTTCAAACAAATGCACACCATTTGGCCTCTTCGGCCTCTTCATCCCCTGATAGCTGCTGCTTGCATCCATCCATCTGATCAGTCGCTGCGCCGTCCTTGCATCCCCTGGTGCATTCAGTTGAACGCATTTTCCACCAAAAATCTCCGGGCCACTCGCAGCTCAAACTCAGAACTGTCTCAAGAAAGCTTGGTGTTCATTTCCATGTCATCCTCGCTATGCTTTCATCGAGCCTCTCAGCAGAGTGTGATGTAGAGTCTTGAGAGTGTGAAATTATCATTGAATGAGTATTAACAATTTTATTTCATCATTAGCTGTTAGTATTCATAATTTATGAAGCAACATGTATACCTTTCCTGAATTCTTATTATTAGTGGCAAACCTTCATTAGTGGTGAGTGAATGTCACAAGTGGTATGTTTTTGCTGACAGCAGCAGGAAGTTGACGCGGATAAGGAACTACAGCAGAAACGATAGTGAGTGCGTCTTCGTTAATTCATTTTTAATAAGATAACTCGTATAAGTAATTTTCGATGATGATTTCCGAAATCGACTGCCATCTGTTTGGATTTCCCATTTGGATTATATTGTGATAATATTTGATGTATTAATGGTTTACCTTATCAGGAACGATACATACAAACAAAATCAATAAGTCTGTTGCTTTAGTATTATTGTACAAGTTTAGCTCATCAATGAACAGTATAAATGGATAAAAATCGAAACAACAATTCTAGGTGGTGTTACGATTAATTTCACTAATCTCAACACAAGTGTGTAGGTAATACAAATTAGCCGCCCAAGGTGCATGGTTGGGACATTCTCACGGTCTGGCTTGCGCTCGGGACAAATTGCACTCCCGGGCAAGGAAACAGTTACTGTCTGCGATCATGTACCGAAAATAATTTGATTTGAATTGATCGTAGCAAGGTCGGTTGAAAAATATACATATATCTATGTAAACTCCACCTCCGTAAATGGTCGGAACTGATTTAATAGGATTGGAATCAATTGAGCTCAATCTAGTCGATTGCTGAAAGTGGGTCAAATTCTTATGATGTGAATCTGCTTATGTTTTAATTATCGGATTTTGATTTGATTTGATTTGAGCCTCATTTCCACCAGAGCCTCAACGTGAGTCATAATAGGCTACCTCCTAGGGCGCAGAATACATAATTAATTATCGGAATGCGTGACAGTTGGTTGTTCAATTAGGTTGAACATGACTACGTACACTTGAAATGGTTGTAAGTGGTTAAAGTCATTGGAGTCGGTTGAAGTTGATTGAACGGTTAAAAGAACTATAATGATTACAGTTATATTCGAAAATTATTGCGGAATGGCGCAGGTAAAACAACATTGATTATCGATAACCAAAATTGATCATCGATAGATTGCTCTACCGTCGTGATGACCCATTTAAAGTGCGGCGAACGTCGAGATTGTGTCAGAAATTCTCAGGCGATCTTCGACGATTGATAATCATTATTTCGGGTTGATCTCTCTAAGTCGGTGTTGGTATTAATTTATTTTGATTAGTATCATTGCTGATCTTCTAAGTAAATAACCAATAGACTGTCACTACAAAATAATCATTTTGTTGCAGCCAACAACGATATTTCGCCCCGAAAATACCCTCAACGATCATCAAGGAGATGTGGCATTTCAAACGGATCGCCGTAACCTGCAATGACTGTGCAAAATTTTCTGTACATCTAGAGATGACCAACTCAGAAAACGTATTCATTTAGTATTTCAATGTACAAGTTTCACGGCACAATGAGCAGAGTCACGATGGAGCAAAATGAGTTGGGATTGACTGTAGGAATAGTTAGAAGTGCGTGCGAACAGAACGGAAGATTGTACACAACAAATTCGCCCAGAAAATCATTCAGCTTGACAGAGTTAATTTCTCAATCCCCCCTTGGAGGGTGAACTTAGATTAACATTCTTTCATGTATTATTGTTCCGGATTACTGTCAATTGTTATGTCGATGATGTTTCTAAACAGTTCAATGTCAAATAAATTTCATTCGTTCAAATTTTCATTTGCTATTTGCTTCACCTATCGACAATAATCTAACACAAATTCACAGATGACAAATATTGGAGAAATCTCGACGCCATTCAAATAAGAACAGTATCTCCACTGGCCAACTTGTGTTTTTTATCGGTAATCTGATAAAGAGTAACGAGGTTAAAGTTATTGATGAACAGTCCTCGATGCTTAACGATATTTGTAAGAGCATATGGCCAATACTTCCAAGCATGATACAGTGTTGCTTATAGATCTTGTTTCAACGTTATTAAACGACACATATTGACTTCATAACAATTGCATTCAAAAATCATACAAAAAAATGCAAATACAATATAAAGGCAGATTCTAAACGTCTTCTTTGCTCAACGATGATATCGACCAGAATTGGCCATTGTCTGCAATAATCGGCAATTATCCAAACGTGATGTTACTGTTGGCGATAATTTATCTGTTTTGTTGATATTCAACGAAGAATCACGATTGGCCGACTATTGAAAAAAAACAATAATCGTACCTACTCATCAGCGATAGAATCATCCTTGGACAACAGCTGCAGTTATCTACCACTATCTCCATTGTAACACTGAAGAGTTGGCCCGCTCCTCGCTGAACTGTTTTTTTTATCTTGCAAAGGGTTTGAAGTAAGGAGAAGTTATTTAAGACGAGTGTTTCTTCGTGGGGAACTTAATTCGCCGAATTAAATGGGACTTCAGTCGATAGAAGTCTATAAATGGTAGTAGTAGTTTCATTTTGTTTTCCACCGGAGTCCCAACGCGAAGTTAATGCAGACTCCATTGTAGGTTCAACGAAGAGTAAGTTTACCGTAGTTACAGAGTAGGTGTACCGTAGTTACAGAATAGGTTTACCGTAGTTACAGAATAGGTTTACCGTAGGGACAGAGTAGGTTTACCGTAGTTACAGAGTAGATTTACCTTAGATACAGAGTAGGTTTAACGTAGATACATAGTAGGTTCAACGTAGATACCGAATAGGTAGTAGTAGATACCGAATAGGTTTAACGTAGTGGTAGTTGCTGCTTCACTTTTCCACCGAAGTCCCAAAGCGAAGTTATTGTAGACTCCCCCGCAGGGCAACTGAAGAGTGGCGAAGTAGGTGCAGCGTAGATTACGAGCAGGTTCAACGCAGACTCCGAGTAGCTCCAACATAGATAAAGAATAAGTCCGACACAGACACAGAGTAGATCCAACACAGACACAAAGTAGGTCCAACGTAGATACAGGGTAGGTTTAACGCATAGTTACCGAGTAGGTTCGACGTAGGCACCGAGTAGGTCTCTGCGCTAACAATTTTTTGTTTTTCACTCAAGCACTTTGGGGTTGGAGTGGGGTGGCAGAGGTGTCTCGGCTCCCAAAAGAGCCCGACGAAACCCGGAAGGCCCCCCAAGTCCCCCGGGTCCCCCGAGCTCCCCGGGTCCCCTCTTCTCAGGTCATTTCGGCTTGTCTCGAATCACTTCGTATAGTCTCGGCTCGTCGCGCGACCAACTCGACTCGCCTCAACTAGTTCTACTGATCTCGACGCACATCGACCAGCCTCGACGCAACCCTTGCCCTCTGCGCCAGTAATCCATGGACTGCAATATACATTTCACTTATATGCATTTTCCTGTTTCTGGATTTTACAGCGTGGGGAGGGGGAACCAGGGGTGCCAGGGTTCAGAGGGGCCTCAAACGGGTCCCAAAATTTCTCAAGGGGGTCCATAAGGGTCATAAGTGAGTCCCAAAAGGCCCCGGAAGGGTCCAAGTGGATCCCCCCTAATCCTCCTGGTCTTCCGAAACCCCCGAGTCCCTCAAATCCTCCGGGCCCCGTGAGCACCCCTACCCCCACTCCCGGGTCACCTAGTCTCAGCCAGCCTCGGTTCGTCTCGACTCATCGCCCCACCAGTCGACTCGTCTCCACTCGCCTCAGTCTGCCCCGACTCGCTTAGTCCCCTCCACGTACAGTGCCGTTCAAAACTTTTCGCTCTCCAAGATCAACGTAGTAGTAGTAGTTGTTGCTTCCATGTTCCACCGGAGTCCCAACGCGAAGTTAATGCAGCCTCCCCCGTAGGGCGGCAAGATCATCGTAAACATTATTACACCATTTAGTTATCAAAACGCCTAGCTGTGCTCGGGCATTTATTAGGCGCCCAGGGAGAGCGCAAATTCTCCCACCGTAGGTTGGACTAGACTAACTAACACACCGCACAGTTCACCTAGGGCCCCTGCGGGCGTCTAACAAAACATAATTCTATAATCAATATAAAATAGATCACCATGAAAAGAGGGCAGAGAAAAATAATAGAGCCCAAGCAAGAAGAAATACTAAAATACTAAAATGAAGTGTTAATGATCTATAAAATGAATAATCATCCATCCACCCCAGCGGTTTAACGTAGATACAGAGTAGGTTTAACGTAGATTCAGAGTAGGTTTACCGAAGATTCAGAGTAGGTTTAACGTAGATTCAGAGTAGGTTTAACGTAGATTTGGGAGGAGGGAGCAAAGGTTCCAGGATTCAGAGGATCCTCAAGTGGGTCGTACAGATTCTCAAAAGGGTCCCGAAGGGTCTCAAGGGTGTCCCAAAGGGCCCCAGAAGGATCCAAGTGGGTCCATCCAAATCCTCCTGGTCTTCTACGTCCCCCGGGTTCCCGAAACCCCGAGTCACCGAGTCCCGCGGGTCCCACGAGTACCCCCTTCACTGGGTCACCTTGTCTCAACCAACCCGATATATATAATAATAAATGCAAAATTTATCACCATGAAAAAAAGGCAGAAAAATATAATAGAGCCCACGAAATAAGAAATAATAAAATGCTCAAATAAAGTGTTAATGATCTATAAAATGAATAATCATCCATCCACCCCAAAGAAGACTATAAAATTCGGTTAGAGCTTTAAAGTTTTCATATAGTATAATAAAGTGTGATAAAAATCGGTTGAAGTCAGGTGAAGAGAGATGAAATTAAATGTTGGTTAAGGTTAGTCGAAGTCATATGAAGTCAATTGAGTCAAGTTGCAGCCTTTGTACTCGGTTGACGTGGTTTGTGTAGTCAGTTTAAGACGTTAAACTCAGTTGTGGATTCTCAAAGAAGTTTTACGCTTATAAAAGTAGAAATTCAGCGATGTATTCTGCAGTCTTCTGGTATCATCTCTAACATTTATGGTTTTCTGAATTTTTCTGACTTTTCTTAGTACCAGTGTCTCCATATAACGTCACCGACAACACATCAAAATTGCCTTCAAATGTTTTTGACGTTTCACATATTCTCTTATAAACATTTCGAATCACCTACCCTTTTGTGGTGCGGTGGAGTCATTTGTTATTCTTATTCGAGAGTAAATTTACTTGATGCCCATTTATAGCGTCACATCCGACGATGTATTGTGTGTGTATA
>SDVV010033349.1:0-11310 GCA_016164225.1 Gammarus roeselii
GGTTTACTCTCATTCAATGAACTAAACTACAACACAACCATAATTTCCATAGAAATGACTTATTCCAATGTTATGTATACATTAGGATAACTTCGCCCACTACAGGGGCTACTAGGGTAAAGACTTACACTATAAACGATAGGGAAAAAACATCTTACAAAAAGCGCGTACTGGAAACCCTTCAGGCAGTTGGGGAAAAGGAGGGGAAGGGAGGGCGGTAGACTCTGCACATTCCTCCCAAACCTCAACACAAGAAACGGGCACCCACGCTGAAAGCAAGATGGTTCACAAAATATATACATACATAAACATACATATACACACATATATGTATATGTACATAAGTACACACTCATACACACATGCATATATACATTAACTTCTTCTCCGTGCCGTGCATGTGGGATATATTCTCCACAGATTCAACACCGTCTACGTGACCTCGAAATGTTAATATCCCTATTAACCTGGATAGCTTAGATGTAACACCGTCTACGTGACCTCGGATTGTTAATATCCCTATTAACCTGGATAGCATAGATGTAACACCGTCTACGTGACCTCGAAACGTTAAAATCCCGATTGACCTGGATAGCTTAGAATATAACACCGTCCACGTGGTATTAAAATGTTAATATCCCTATTGACCTGGATAGGTTAGATAAAACACCGTCCACGTGACCTCGAAATGTTAATATCTCTATTGACCTGGATAGCTTAGATTTAGCACCGTCCACGTGACCTCAAAATGTTAATATCCCTATTGACTTGGATAGCTAAGTTATAACACCGTCCACGTGGTCTCGTCATGTTAACTTGTCATCAATCGTTTCCCCATATAATGTAACAGCTGTGGTTCCACATTTCAAATTAATAGTCTCACATTATTTGGCAGCTTTAAACTTTTTATGACCATATGCATGTGCCGAATTGAGTGGCAGCATGACGTATGTCACGTAACTACAGCCCATGAGAGAGTTATTACCTGGACATTACCATGAGCGCTGGTCATGGTAAACAACGGCGGAGCGAGGGTTCTAAGAATCTCTTCTCTGTAATTGCGCTACTGTGGAGGCAACAAACAACGGTGGAGCGAGGGTTCTGGTAATCTCTTATCAGTAATTGCGCTACTGTAAAGGCAACAAACAACAGCGAAGCGAGGGTTCTGGGAATCTCTTCTCTGTAATTTCCCTCTAAGACGGCAAGACGAGAGGAGGGAGGAGAGTCACACGCCTGTCCAAATTCTATTGTTAGGATGTCTAAATATATGTCGTTGAAGTATTGATGAAGCAAAGCGGAGAGAGGTTGATGAGATATTTATGAGGAGGAAGTTGGATGTGTTGAGGTTGAGTGAGAGGAAGTTTAGAAGGAGTGACTGTGAGTTTGCTGTGGGAAGTGGAAGGAATTTGGGCGTGGAGGAATGTTGTGTACGAGATGACACGGTGTGTTTATTGAGTGATCGGTTGGCAAATAACATTACGGAATGAGAGAAATGCAGTGTCTTCTCGATTGAGGTGTGAAAAGATTAAGTTATGAATAGAAATATGGGCATTAGTGAGTTTCAACGAACCAGATTACATGAGGAGTGAGTGGGAGAAGGAGCCTTTTTGGATTTGTCAGACTGAGTGTATAGAGAGCTGTTGATGTCAATAGGACGTGGTGGTGCGTTGGGACCTGCTTGCGAGAGTTGGTAGAGTGTTATGTGAATGTGAGTGGTAGGTAGAGTGTTACAGGTAGCAATGGCATTGGAGAGAACCTACTAGATTTGTGCATTACCGGTAGCTGGTGGTGGGGAACAAATTGTTCAAGAAGTGAGATGTCTCCAGCACGATGGTTCAAACCTCTGTTAAGGATGTTACGACTCCTTCCAGGGCATCAACGAGAACAAATTCGTCACTTCCCACCTGTCGTATTATACAATCTTGGGGTCAGCGGTAAAAATCTCTGTAGTGTTTGTTTACCGCATCACTCTCTCACCTTGAACACCAAGGAAGCTGCGGCCAAGCCCGCAGCTGTTTCAGCAGCAAGTTCGGAACCTGTGGAGATCAGTGAAAAGGTTTGAAAAAATAAAATTAAGGACGAGCAAAACCAGTTTCATCGTGACAGATGTTGCAGATTTACGCTAAGTTCAGTAGCTCCTAATTTGGGAAACGTGTTGCACCTCATTTTTGTTCCTACTTTAATAAGGAGAATGTAAACGATAAAAAATCATCAAGGAATCATTGTTGTATCAGCGTTACAAATTCACGGAAAAATCTTATTGGACATACATTAAAAAAAGTTCAAATACTATCAATAACTACCCGTTTGTATTGAGAATTTTCACATATTGATTTATATACCACAAAGAATTAATTAATTGAAAGTTCGACAGATTAAATTCTGACCCTCTCGGACACCCGAGGATGTGGTCCACTCACCAGGGGCGTTGGCGTCAATCTTGGCAGATGGTCGGTTCATGGTCATGTCTTCGGGACGTCCCCACAGGGAGTGGTCCAAGTCTCCGTCTCCAACCTAACGAGGCAAATAATGAACAGTAGCAGCTTCTGTGCCATCACCGTGGGTAAAGAAAGTCTCCCTCTAAATTGATACTCAATGCCAGCACTCAAGGTGTATTCTTGGCGCAAGATAGACATCTAACAAATTGATACTCTATGACGGCTCTCGTGGCATCTCCTAGGTTAAAAGAAAGGCACCTTCCAAAATAATACGCAACAGCAACTTCAGTGCCCTCTCCTTGGTTCATAATAGATACATACCTTCCATGTTATTACTCACAACCAGCTATCGATCTTCTTCGTGGTTACAAAATTTGGTTAATGGCTGATGCTAGCTTCTTGAGGTTACTAGCTACTTAAGTTTACTAACCTTTTATATCTGCTAGATACTTTAGGTTGCAAGCCCTTTTGTATGAAGGCAATACATCGTGAAAGATGGGGTTGACTTTGTTGGTGGCTCCGTTCTGCACAAGGCGACGGGATCTTGACAATTGTACACTCCTGCCTGCTTACCTGACCCCAGAGGGTGGTAGGGGAAGTCTTCGCCTTCAGGATGAAGTCCGTGGCCCAACGAATGGCGTCCAGGGCGTAGTCGGTCTGGCCTGTAACAAGATAAATATTGATCGCATTCTAGGCAACGGAGTGCTTTCAGCCTCTATGGTCATAATAAGATATTATTCGCAAACTATCCCATTTCATGACGTTTGTAAATCTATCGAGCTACCAAAAACTGTTGAGAAGTGACTTAGGAGAGTTGTGAAGCTTCCAGAACGTGCTTTTGATATCACTTCATCTGTTTGAGAAATATATCCAGAACCATTGTTTGCATCGTTGATCTGAACGTCTCTTGTAATAATTTTGTACTTCTTCGCATGGAGTAGATGAAGAAGTATGGGACCCTTGAGATAATTGACTTGCTCGTGGCGCAAACAACAGGCATAGAGCTAGTCCTATGTTGGGCGTTACATGCGCAATGATTATCATTCGCTCAAAATCCTGCTGGTATTCAACTACACCAAATATATACCAGGAGTCTGCTTGTATCAACACCCAAACTCCACGCAGCTTACCTCTTTCAGCATTTTTTTTGCTGGCAATATTTCAAGCGGTAACCTAACCTGCCACAGTGTAGCAGTCCTTGTTGTAGTGCCGAAATCCTCACCTGCCGCATTGTAGCCGTCTCCATAGGAGAGCATGCCCCACGAGAGGAAGGTCACGGTGAAGCCCAAGGGGAAGCCGAACTTCACCAGGTCACCAGCTGTTGAAAACAGTAGTGTAAGTTGTGGATAGATTTTCGTCATAATCTATTTTTCCGTTGTTGTCCTGAAAAAAACAGTGTTTATAGTTTGTGAAGTCAATTTCGTTTTGGAAAAGAATCATCCGTATCGCAAAAAGAGGTACCGGGAAAAGCGTTTCAATAAGTTACGCTACCACGTATTAGAAATAACATTACAGAATGAGAGAAATGCATTTTCTGACACGGTTGGCAAATACAAATGGTAAAGATAGTGAACAAATCATTGGCTCTAAATGAGGACCGGACAAACGTTTTCGATATAATTATTTTGCTTCTGTTCATACAATGGATATCTATCAACTCCCTCGTCCTCTATATCTATCCCCCCGTCCTAGAGCCTTCTCTCTAGGTCGACCTCATCTTCTCTCCCTACTCCTCTGCAATCCTCACCGTCGTAGTACCCTCCCTCGAGGTCGACATCATCCTCCCTCTAGTCCTTTACTTCTATCCTCACCGTCGTAGAACTCTCCCTCGAGGTCGACCCCACTTTCTCCCATGTCCTCTATTTCTATCCTCCGCCGAAGTACCCTCCCTCGTGATCGACCCTATTCTGTCCCGTGTCTTTTAACTCAATCTTCACTGTCGTAGTAACCTACCTCGAGGTCAGGCCCATCCTTTCCCTTGTATTCCATCTCTATCATCACCGTCGTAGCACCCTCCCTCGAGGTTTACCTCATCCACTCCCTCGGCCTCTACCTCTATCTTAACTGTCGTAGTACCTTCCCCCGAGGTTAATTACATCCTCTCCTTCGTCCACTATCTCTATCCTTACCGTCGTAGTACTCTCCTTCGAGGTCAAACCCATCCTATCCCTCATCCTCTATCTCTATCCTCACCATCGTAGTACCCTCCCGAAAGGTCAACTTTATTCTCTCCCTCGTCCTCTATCTCTATCTTCACGTCGTAGTACCCTCCCGAAAGGTCAACCAAATCCTCTCCCTCGTCCTCTATCTCTATCCTCACGTCGTAGTACCCTCCCGAAAGGTCAACCAAATCCTCTCCCTCGTCCTCTATCTCTATCCTCACGTCGTAGTACCCTTCCGAAAGGTCAACCAAATCCTCTCCCTCGTCCTCTATCTCTATTCTCACCGTCGTAATACCCGCCCGAGAGGTCAACCCCGACATCTGCGCCATCGTTGAGTGCCGAGTCGCCTCTCCAGTCAATGCGCATATTCGACAGGCGACCAGAGCGGTTCGCCTCGTAAAAGATGATGGCCTGGCACAGAAGCTGCAGCAGAGAATGGGTCCAAATGAGACTAGAAATAAGACTAAAAAATATATACCTTAACACAAGAGCTGCGAGCAGTGGTTGGGCTCAAATGAGAATAGAAATGACTAGAAGATGATTGCTTGGCACAGGATATGGAGCTGAGCTTGGGTTCGAATGAGACTAAACATGAACAGGAAATGATGGCTTGGCATAGGAGCTGGGGCTGAGGTTGGGTTCGAATGAGACTAAAAAGAATAGAAGTTGATGGTTTGGCACAGGAGCTGGGGCTGAGGTTGGGTTCGAATGAGACTAAAAAAAAATAGAAGTTGATGGCTTGGCACAGGAGCTGGGGCTGAGGATGGGTCCAAATAAGATGTGCACTAAGAGTGGCATAGTAAACGTAATCCTGAAAATAAGCCCAGAGTACCTTTTACCATCACCGATTTACTGTGGTAATCTTCCTATCATGGTTGTGAAAGCAATCACTCTCCGTCACCGAAAGCAATCACTATCTCCGTCACCGAAAGCAATCACTCTCCGTCATCGAAAGCAATCACTCTCTCCGTCACCGAAGGCAATTACTCTCTCCGTCACGGAGAGTAATCACTCTCTCCATTACCGAAAGATATCCCTCTCTCCGTCACCGAAAGCAATCACTCTCTTCGTCACCGAAAGCAAACTGATCTACTGGATAATATAAAGATGTCGAAACGTTTTTCATCATATATTCAAAGGATCCTGCTCGGTGTGCCCGATTTCACCCGACTCTATTGAAAATGGCAAAAATCTTGATAGAAATTCATTGTCGTGAAAATCTAAAACTATTTTTTTGCTCTCTAGCTGATACGAGCCTAATTTTGGTAAGCGAAGGGAACTTGAAACGTTGGTATCTGTGTATTGGATCGACTTTGAATTCAAAATAGGTCACATAATTTATTATATCCCTCGCCTAGATTGTTAATCCCTGTACGAACATTTCTTTATCTCTGCGTAAATGCAAGCAATAATTGAGCCGACCCACACACCCCATCAGCTGCTGCCTCACGACTGCCGACCCAACAATACCCGACCTCCAAGTCTACCGCATACTCTTAAATTTAGAATATCATTCCATTTTTTGAGCAGAAAATGACATCAAAATTTCATAAATGAATTCAAGCATTCATGCAGTTATAATCCATCATTTATGAGTGTTTAAATATAACACGATCATATTCGTAATCGCTATGCAAAATTTGAGGTCGCTGTGAAAACGCGACCATATTTGTGGTCACAGTATGAAATCGCGACCATACTTGCTGCCGCTTTGTTTACATTTCGACAAAATTTTATTTTAACTGCAGAAGGTATGACTATTACAATCGTCCATGAGGTTGGCCTACCTTTGTACTCCCTATGGTTGCTGTTCACATCATATAGTAAGTGCACGTCGCTACTAAACATGGTGAATCCACTTTGATCTCGCATATGGCTGTTGACACCAAAACTGAAAAATTTGTGTCATTTTATGTTACGATGAAACAGGCAGTTGTAAGATATTCTGTAGTGACATATTTCATTGGATGGAAACGATCATTATGAAAATTGCCGAAGATTCATAAGGTGTGCAGATTTAAAGTGATTTAATCAGAGATGACGTCACATGTATGAAAAACTATTTTCGTTTTCAAGGAATCATTTTTAGACAGGCATATAAAAACTCAGAACATTCACCTGTAGAGGATCTTTACAAGACTGTCATAATCGTTGTCGAAAGAGGGTGAACAGTAATATTAGTTAATGTCTGTTTCAAAGCAGTCAACTGACCTCCTTGTAGTCGAAGGGGCTGCCGCCATGGTCGCCGCAGTAGCCGATACCCTCCGTTAGGCCGCTGCCTGCAGCAATAACATTAGATTAAGAACAACATTCATTGGGGGGATAACACTTACTGTTCAAGATACTGCGACATCTAAAAAGATGTATAATGCAAAGTGGCCAGGAAAAACACACTCACGCCAAAAATAGGATAAACATACTTCAAAGGGCCACTCACTGTCACGTAACATTTTTTCTGTCCATATTCAATTGAACAAACTGTAAGACATGCATGTAAAAATGTTACCCGAATCTGACGAGCTGTTACTGAAATTGCAATGGGATGCTTTGCAGGCCTCTGCATGTGACGTCACAAGCGCTGTTTCTTAAGCGAGACAGAGAGGAAGTTTGGTAGTCTCTTGCATGTGACGTCACGAGCGTTATTTCATAAGCAAGTCCGAGAGGAAGTTCGTTAGTCTCTTGCATGTGACGTCACGAGCGTTGTTTCATAAGCAAGTCCGAGAAGAAGTTCGGTAGTCTCTTGCATGTGACGTCACGAGCGTTGTTTCTTAAGTGAAACCGAGAGGAAGTTGGCAGTTCAAATCGCTTTGTTTCAGAAAGAGCTCTTCGGATTTTTATAACATTTCCACGTGGATATTTTAATTTCTGTATTATTTGTTGAAGACAATGCAACTATTACCTGACAATGGTCCCTGCCTAGACAGGCTTAAAGTTTTGTAGCTGTGTTGTAGTCCTCGTTTTCCGAGGATTGCTCCATCCTTGCTCATTGGTCATTACGTGAGGGTAAAAACTGTCTATGAGGATTGCTCTATCCCTGCTCATTGGTCATTACGTGAGGGTAAAAACTGTCTATGAGGATTGCTCTATCCCTGCTCATTGGTCATTACATGAGGGCAAAAACTGTCTATGAGGATTGCTCTATCCTTGCTCATTGGTCATTACATGAGGGTAAAAACTGTCTATGAGGATTGCTCTATCCTTGCTCATCGGTCATTACATGAGGGCAAAAACTGTCTATGAGGATTGCTCTATCCTTGCTCTTTGGTCATTACATGTGGGTGAAAGCTGTTTATGAGGATTGCTCTATCCCTGCTCATTGGTCATTACATGAGGGTACAAACTGTCTATGAGGATTGCTCTATCCCTGCTCATTGGTCATTACATGAGGGTGAAAACTGTCTATTAGGATTGCTCTATCCTTGCTCATTGGTCATTACATGAGGGCGAAAACTATCTATGAGGATTGCTCTATCTTTGCTCATTGGTCATTACATGAGGGTAAAAACTGTCTATGAGGATTGTTCTATCCTTGCTCATTGGTCATTACATGAGGGTAAAAACTGTCTATAAGGATTGCTCTATCCTTGCTCTTTGGTCATTACATGAGGGTAAAAACTGTCTATGAGGATTGCTCTATCCCTGCTCATTGGTCATTACATGAGGGTGAAAACTGTCTATTAGGATTGCTCTATCCTTGCTCATTGGTCATTACATGAGGGTGAAAACTATCTATGAGGATTGCTCTATCCTTGCTCATTGGTCATTACATGAGGGTAAAAACTGTCTATGAGTATTGCTCTATCCTTGCTCTTTGGTCATTACATGTGGGTGAAAACTGTTTATGAGGATTGCTCTATCCTTGCTCATTGGTCATTACGTGAGGGTAAAAACTGTCTATGAGGATTGCTCTATCCCTGCTCATTGGTCATTACATGAGGGTAAAAACTGTCTATGAGGATTGCTCTATCCCTGCTCATTGGTCATTACATGAGGGTAAAAACTGTCTATGAGGATTGCTCTATCCTTGCTCATTGGTCATTGCATGAGGGTGAAAACTATCTATGAGGATTGCTCTATCCTTGCTCATTGGTCATTACATGAGGGTAAAAACTGTCTATGAGGATTGTTCTATCCTTGCTCATTGGTCATTACATGAGGGTAAAAACTGTCTATAAGGATTGCTCTATCCTTGCTCTTTGGTCATTACATGAGGGCAAAAACTGTCTATGAGGATTGCTCTATCCTTGCTCTTTGGTCATTACATGAGGGAAAAAACTGTCTCTATAATAATATGAATCTTGGATTAACATGAAGTATTATGTAGCACTTGAATATTAATGAATATTAGTCGCAGAGTTTTGCAATCGTAAGCTTACATCAACCGTTGGATGACATGATGGGTATTGGAGCAAATTGACTTGATGTTTTACATAAACGTAAACTGTTTCGTGTTTCTGCTTCTGTAGCCGCCCAACATTCTTTTTTTGGTGAAATATCCTAGTATACGATCAGAAAAATATATTAAATACATTGACATTTATTCCATACGATAATTTAAATTCACAATAAACACTATTTAGCAAACACCACGAACATCGTGAAATTCATTTTCTGATCCAATATTTTCTATTTTCGTCTAACATGCTGTTTAAAACGACTGTATTTTTTTCTAGAAAAGGCAATACAAGTAATTGCAGTTGAGCTGTAATATTTTATACCCATATTACAGGGATTGTATCTCATTGTACAATATAAAATGTAAATAATATTTCTTAATTTTTACGAATACATTGTTGATTATTCAAGGTTCAGAATTTGGTTATTGTTTTTTTTGGCGTTATTTCTTACGTGCACAGATTACTATTAATTGAATAATATTAATCTATAATAAGATCAGCATGGTTTAGGAGCTATAATAATATTAATCTATAATAAGATTAGCACGGCTTAGGAGCTAAGCTGTGCTGATGAACTGGCATTCCGGACAAATGCCAGGTCATGAAAACATTGTGACTCCCCCCAAATGATGTTTAAGAGATGAGTTAATCAGAGAACATTTGACAGAAGTTTTATCTTTGATATGTATTGCAAATTTATCGTGGAATAAAGAAGGATGCGGTTATAATCAGAAAATATTTGAATCAGCAATATGAATAAAGATACCATTCGCCCGTATCAGGATGTATTTGAAATTAGTATACAAATATACAGGAATACTGATGTACCATTATTTATCTGAATGCGTTTTCACAAGACGGTTCAAAAAAATTGTTTTCCATTCAAAACCGTTCGGTTCTGCACTGGGCATTTTGTTTAATGCCAACGTTGACAAATTATGAGCACGAAAATGTATTTTAAGGCCTTATCGGTGCTGAGAGTAACAAGGGCTAATCGGTGCTGACAGTAACAAGGGCTTATCAGTGCTGACAGTAACAAGGGCTTATCGTTGCTGACAGTAACAAGGGCTCATCAGGGCTCACAATAACAAGGGATTATTGGTGCTGACAGTAACAAGGGCTTATCTGTGCTGACAATAACAAGGGCTTATCGGTGCTGACAGTAACAAAGTCTTATCGGTGCTGACAGTAACAAGGGGTTATTGGTGCTGACAATAACAAGGGCTTGTCTGTGCTGACAGTAACAAGGGCTTATCAGTGCTGACAATAACAAGGGCTTATAGTCTGTAAGGTAGTCTAGTATAAGTTGCAAGAGCCTTAGGTCCGTCCGCGTTGAAGGCATCGCATTGCCTGTAGTGTGAGCGATGACCCTGATAAACATGCAACGCATTTCCTGTAGTGTGAGCGATGACCCTGATAAACATGCATCGCATTTCCTGTAGTGTGAGCGATGACCCTGATAAACATGCATCGCAGTTCCTGTAGTGTGAGCGATGACCCTGGTAAACATGCATCGCATTTCCTGTTGTGTGAGCGATGACCCTGACAAACATGCATCGCATTGCCTGTAGTGTGAGCGATGACCCTGATAAACATGCATCGCATTGCCTGTAGTGTGAGCGATGACCCTGATAAATATGCATTGCATTGCCTGTAGTGTGAGCGATGACCCTGATAAATATGCATCGCATTGCCTGTAGTGTGAGCGATGACCCTGATAAACATGCTCGTAGAAGCCGAATAGAACATGAAACAAAAGCTGCATTGGCCCGTAGGCGAGGAAACACTCTACAACATGAAGAATTCATGTTAGTCCCTGACTGTGGGGATGAAAACAGCGTAGCAAAATGAAGCACCTGCTCAATGTTCACTTACAGCAGTATTGTTGATGAGAGTTTTTTTTACCGAATATAATTTACAGGTTTCCTGTTCATGTTCATGTTCATTTTATTTGATTAAACGACACAAAGATAATAATATCATCATAGTCATGTTCTATATAATCTTTCATGTTAACAGAAACAATCCATATGTTTTATTAATCGCTAACCACGATTGCCCACTGTTTTCTAACACGTCCACTCACGATGACGTTACCTACGGCGAGTCAGCCTAATGGTGAACATTCGTGATACTTTTTCAACAAGTTGGTACATTTGTTCGATTACTGTGTGTTACGTGGCTTACTGTGTGTTACGTGCCTTACTGTGTGTTACGTGGCTTACTGTGTGTTACGTGGCTTACTGTGTGTTACGTGGCTTACTGTGTGTTACGTGGCTTACTGTGTGTTACGTGGCTTACTGTGTGTTACGT
>SDVV010033350.1:0-11310 GCA_016164225.1 Gammarus roeselii
CCCCCCGTAATACAGCGCCCTGCTAAGCGCTCAACCCTACACTGAACACCCCCCGTAATAACGCGCCCTGCTAAGCGCTCAACCCTACACTGAACACTCCCCGTAATACAGCGCCCTGCTAAGCGCTCAACCCTACACTGAACACCCCCCGTAATACAGCGCCCTGCTAAGCGCTCAACCCTACACTGAACACCCCCCGTAATAACGCGCCCTGCTGAGCGCTCAACCCTACACTGAACACTCCCCGTAATACAGCGCCCTGCTAAGCGCTCAACCCTACACTAAACACCTTCCGTAAAAAAGCGCCCTGCTAAGCGCTCAACACTACGCTGAACACCCCCCCCCCCCCCCCGTAATAAAACGCCCTGTTAAGCGCTCAACCCTACACTGAACACCCCCCGTAATAAAGCGCCCGCTAAGCACTCAACCCTACACTGAACACCCCCCCGTAATAGGTGTCTCGATCCAATCTTGCTCCCATCTTATATAGGACATCTAAGGAAACGTCTTGAGGGTTTTGTTTACTGAACTCGCAACGTGTTGTCGGAGTGGTGGATGCTTGGTTCTGAACATGGTCAAGTTCTAGGAATTGATTGACCTAAGTATGAGAGTGAAGAATAATTTATGACGCGTAGAACGGTCAAGATGAGAGTATTATAGCTAAGAATCGAGTTCGGAACCCTTTACCGCAACAGCAACACCCCGGAACCCTTTACCGCAACAGCAACACCCCGGAACCCTTTACCGCAACAGCAACACCCTTGACAAGCGTTGTTTGCCAATAGTGATTCCTTGAATGTTCTAACAAAATATATCCGCGTTTTAAAATGTATTAGTTATTTATACCGGTGTTGTGCATTTTGCCTTGCTAAACTTGACACACCACGCCATACACGCTTTACAAATGTTTCACTCTACCATACCATTACATATCAGAAAATTACACGAAATAATAAATTTTCATTCAAAATCCTGCTATGTTTTGAAATCTCTAAACTAGCGCAACAGTTTCTCTGTTGTTTGAACCCAAGGCGAGCTTTCTATTTGTATACGTCAACGCGGCTCTGTCCTTCAAACGCTGCCAAATGGCTTTTTCCTGTTGTCTTATCAGAACTATCTTTCAACTTAGTTAGTTCTTCTTCGTTTGCATGATTAAACCTTTGTTATATTGACTTGAAACTGATGTACAAATACGTCAAGTAGAGGTATGTAGTTTGATAGAATATTGTTGTTCCAGCGCACCAATAGCAGTGCTCTGTTTGCCATTGTATGCGTTATACCGCTACCGTTGCTACAATTATCTCGTGGTCTCTTGCCAGAGATGATAGTTATTCTAAAACTAGAAGGGCAGGCCTTGTATGCGCATAGTCTTGTAAATGTCTAATGGGAGATAATGCGGAAAAAAAAGTTATGTTGAATAGGGTTAATTCCTTCTTTTAAATGTTTGAAGTTTTACAATAGAGAAATGGTTTTGTTATATTGTCTATAATGATCTGCAAGCCAATTGTAGGGCTCAGAAAAGAATGAAATTCTTTGGTATGTAGCAATACTTTAACTTTTACCATGAGGTGAAAGAAACTATTGAAGTGCTTCATTTATCCCTCTAACGACACCAAGCACAACTCATGCTTTGTCGCTTTAATATTATGATGTTGATGACCGTGTCTTCTGTGCCCAGCCTCCCTCCTAACCTGCCACCGTCCCGTCCCCCTCCAGAGACCCAGCGTGCCCCCAACAAGCGGCGGAAGCGCAAAGGGTCGCAGTCCGGTCAGAGCGCCAATGCTAACTCGACGGCCGCAGGGAAAAAGAGGTCTCCCGGACCAAATTTCAACCTGGCCTCTCAGGTCTCTGTAAGTACTCCTCAAGTTTTTCTGCCTGTACATGATTCTCGCATCAGCGAGACACGCCCTTGGGGAATAGAGTACTTGGACGACGGACTTGGCAAAAAAAATATTGCAATCAGATCCAACTTGGCAAAGGGGATCAAACTTTACGATGTCGAGCTCTGGTGTTCTTTGCCCACTTGTTTCTTCAAACCGTTGACGTTCACAGCATTGCGGGGATTCTTTTGATTGTCATTGCAGTATTTATGTTTGAGCTGCAGTACAAAACACACTGCAGTACAAAACTCACTGCAGTACAAATGATTACCCAGATTAACATATTAGTAGAAATTTACATTTTAACCTTGTCCAATCAAAGAATTTTTTCATTAACATTCAAAACTAACGAGATGGACGGTGCAATAGGCTACGACCCAACGAGCGAAATTGTTCTCTTAACACGTCCAGTGTTAAACCGTAGCGGACGCAATGCTGTCCGTCCCTCATTGGTGCTTCATGTCAAGGGGGCCCAGGTGTGTATACGGCTCTGTGTTCATTTATGCTGTGGCTTCAGCCAGAAAAGCTCCAATTACGTATTCAACTTCTCATGAATTGAAAAACCTTATTGTTTTTTTTTTCTACTGATTATTTAAAAAGAAAAATCTGATTGGTGTTATAGAATACTCACATTAACGGATAGCGCCGGTAACCCTGGTCACTTTCATGGAGCCTACATCATACTCGAAGGACTTCAAAAATAGCAATAACTGACCAGATTGAATTTGCAAGTGGCTAATTGAAAAGTATGGATTTACTTATCCAGGAAACTATAATGGTTTGCGTCTTTGTTTGCTACTGTCTGTGATTGTAAGAGTGGCAAATGGCACGTAACTAAGCATGAGGAGGTGAATATCAACAGCTGATGGTGTTTGCTGATTTTGCTATACTCACGTGCGGTAATCCTTGCCCTCACTACTACCATGTGTGATGCCATCGCAAATGATCCTGGAGTGATTGCACAGCTCGACAGGCGGTGCGAGGAACATGTTCCTCTAAGCGTCGTAACTGCCTCCCTGATGAGCATAACAGTCAAAAGAAGCAAAAAATTGGGGGAAATATTGTAAATTGGTTCCTTATATTTTATAATCGGTGCATTTTTTATATCGATTTGAAACAATGCATGCCGTTAATTTGTATTGATATATGAGTGGGAGACCACTTGTATCCACCCACTAAAGTGGAAATAGATTTAGTATATTACTGACATCGTCAAAAGGGTTTGATCCACTTTATTGTATTTCTTCCAAAAGCTGTGACACGCTCGTCGTCAATTAACAAAAAAAAAATTGTTTTGTTTCCTACTCTTTTTATTGGTTTTACGACTAGATGGTATGCCATACCTTTCGAGTTTCATATTCATAGCGTCGAATAACGTATACGTACTCCTGTCAATTTTTTCATTTTATGCTAGTTTCAAATGGCACTCCCAATCTCATTTTTAAGTAATTTTGTTGTTGTTTTCTGACCATTCAAGGTAAGTCATTTCAACCTTTTTGTTAATTTTCAAATAGAACTTCTAATTTTATTTTTCTATAAATGTATTAATGATTTCTGCTACTCGTTAGAAGGTAAGTCATTTCAAACGAAAAAAAAAAGGCTCCTCGCAAAGGCAGGTGCACTTTATGGCAGGCCTGATCATTTGCTGAGCTAACCGTGTCCGACTGTTGTCGTCTGTTGCAGGATGTGATGGTGGTGGGTGAGCCGTCACTGATGGGTGGTGAGTTTGGTGACGAGGATGAACGGCTGATAACCCGCCTGGAGAATAGTCAGTACGAGACGGCAGTCGTCGACAGTGTTGATCACAACTCCCAGCAACAGCCAACATCCGCCGTCCCTAACCCACCGCAGCCTGGGGGGCCCACCTCACAACCCCCACCCAACAACCCTCCACCACAACAACAGAACACCTCCTAAGGTGGCGCTGGAAGTGGTCCCCAGCAGCCTCCACACAACCAGGCCCATCAAGGGGGTCCCTTTTCCAGCTCCCCCCACCACATGGGCGGGCCAGGATGGCCAGACCCCTCAAGATCTAACAACCAGGGGCCCAACGACCCGGACAAGAAATCTCCCGCTATGAACTGAGGGCGTTTGCTCACGGCCTGCTTGAACATACGTTCCTCTCCACTTCCGGTGTCCCTCCTTACGGGTGGAGAGCACGCAACGGGGTGTGAACGCATTCAAGAAGAAGAGGGTCGTACTAGCGCTGCCTCGCCACCTTTTGCGACCAAGACAGTGTTGAATGAAGTGTCGTGTTTATGTGTAAAGTGAGTACGTGCTCTCTGAGCTCACTCGGACAACCCTAAATGGGAGAAAACAACCTGCACACCATAATGTAACTCGACGGAACCCTTACCATTATAGTATTATGAGTAGATAGTTTTCTCAGTGAACTGAATCATCATAACTATACTAAACTTTAAGCAGTGAACTTTGTGTTGGTAGGCATACTTTACTAAGTTAGCATTTCTAAGTGGCATACGGCTTAGCGGGCTGCGAAACGCTCGGTCTCGTAGATGTTGATAAAGTCCTGTAATATATACTTTTAAGACTGTAGTTGTCTCTGTTGAGGAGGCGAGCCTCGGTCGAGAGGGGAACCGCCTTCCGCAGGTGGTCCCTGCCTCACCAGCGGAAACGTTTTGTTCGCTTCATTGATGTACAGGTCACGTTGAGAGTCTCCCTCTCTTGTAACTGGAGTAAAATGTTTTCCAATTCTTATCCAAAATCAATATTTATTGATACCCAACGCTACTGTGGATATACCGGTATCTTTTTTTGGCCTATATTGTTTTTGTACTTGACCTAAACTCAACTAGTAATAAAATTGTCTGTTGATCATTTATCTTTAGTGCACTAAAGTTACTGAAGCACGCTGTCAAATGTTCTTCAATACTTGGAACAAGCGACGAGTTGGATAATTCAGTCTTAAAAGTTAGCCCAGTTATGGACTGTATACACGTGATGAGAGGTTATGCAGCGTGGTGACTAAGGAACAACCAATCAACTGTACTCACCCCGATAACCAATGTCTTGGACAGGATTTTGACCGATCACAGCTTTAGCTTTGTAGACATTCGTTTAGTCAGTGCTGACCTTACCCTGTCATTTGAGCCCACCAACGTCGTTTACGTAAACTAACTCTGATATCATCAAAGATTTATACCTCGTAGTAATTCACTTCCCCTACCTATTTACTTCTCTAAAAAGTCTATGGGGTATATTTCTGGTCCACCTTGCGTTGAACCAAAGACATCCTCCAGGCTACCTCTTTCACCTCATCCAGGCTTCGGTGGATCTTCCAACGTCGCCTGTACATCATTTCCATATAGCTAGCTGTAATTAATCGCATTTGGGTAGACGAACGAAGGTTCATTATTTTCACATATGACATGTAGATACACCGAGCGAATTGCCTTTTTTAACTCTTATTTTATAGTACAGTATTTATTGTTTTAGCACCAGACCATGTTTTTTGTTAGGTAATTACTTTGAATTATGCTTTAGAGTGTGCAACTTGCGAAGCCTTCAGGTAACTGTAATTTAAGTGCGCCTGATCGTGATAGGCATACTGGCCGGGTTCCTTTTCCCCAAAGATCTGTCGTTACACGTTTCCTCCTCTCCCTTGCTCTGAGCATCTTCTGTTCATCGTTACCAGAGTTTGTTTTGGTTTGCCAGCTACAGGTTGACCTGTCGGTCGTTCGAGAGTTTTTGTCTGCGATATGTGTAGGGCTACTCTCTCATCAACCAGTTCTTAACGCGAATAGTCCTACTAGGCGAAGCTATCTATAATCATCTTCTTGTTGAGTTATGACTACATTTCCAGTAAAAAAATCGAACTTCGTTGAACTACAAGCAATTTTGGTTGGCAAGAGGTTCTTATGAATCACTTCGGGCCGTACGAATAAAACTGGGGACTTCACAAGCGTCGTCAAGATATGCTGCCTTATTTTTTAACCAAAAAATTGCCTACAAAGATATATCGTTCTGCAACAAATGAGTGGGAGTATGTACACTCGTGACCGTCTGTAACTGAAGTCGTCCCCCTCGCGGTAGGACTGCCTATACAAGTTAACTTCATTCAGCTGAATGTGTCGACAGTTGGCTACTCTCCGGTGCAATGACAAATTTCTGTATCTTGTTTCCCCCTGCGCGGAAGTGTCTAAAAGTGCCTCCTTTAAGCAGTTATGCTTTAGTTTGTAGCTACACTCACTGCACCGTTGTTGTTGCGCTAACGAAAGCGATGTCTGGTGCAGTGAAATTTTTGGTTCACTTTGTTATATCCCGTGAAGGTAATGAATTATGCCGGGCTTAACGTTATCTGCAAGAACCGTTTGCAGAGATTTGAATACCTGTGAAAGACGACTGTTTGTGTTTGAGGCTAGAAATAGATGGCGTGAGTGTACATTTCTGCTCTGGAAGCAAGAAATTCAAACTTCCATCGCTGCTATAGGATGATTTTTATCAAATAACTGCTGACTGAAATTTTTAAGTTTTCGTCTAAAAATTCGAGTAGCTGAACAGTTGCTGTAGCAGCTGATGACTCTAGCACTACATTCGGCAACGGGGATACTATCAACTCAGCTGCATGCCGTCTTGCTGCTCATAGTGTTCGAAACTTTTTCTTTGATGTGTGATGTGCAGGATAGCTGCCAAGATATTAGTGTAAATTGATGTATCTGAGTCTGCGGTCATTTCTTCCCATTCCTGACTGTACTATGCCCAATTTATTTGCATGGGAAAAGGTCAACGGACGGTCAAGAAATACGCTACAGTTGTTTCTGAATTTGTTGTGCTATGTCCAGTTTATTTGTTTGGAAAAAAGTCAACGGACGGTCAAGAAATACGCTACAGCTATTCTTGAATGTGTTGTACTATGCCCAATTTATTTGTATGGAAAAAGGTCAACGGACGGTCAATAAATACGCTACAGCTGTTCTTGAATGTGTTGTTATATGCCCGATTTAATTGTTTGGAAAAAAGTCAACGGATGCTCAAGAAATACGCTGCAGCTGTTCTTGAATGTGTTGTACTATGCCCTATTGATTTGTATGGTAAAAGGTCAAGGAATACGCTACAGCTGTTCTTGAATGTGTTGTACTATGCCCAATTTATTTGTTGGGGAAAAAGTCAACGGACGGTCAAGAAATACGTTACAGCTGTTCCTGAATGTGTTGCACAATGCCCAATTTATTTGTATGGAAAAAGGTCAACGGACGGTCAAGAAATACGCTACAGCTGATTTTGAATGTGTTGTACTATATCCAATTTATTTGTATGGAAAAAGGCCAACGGACGGTCAAGAAATATGCTACAGCTGTTCTTGTTTATTATTAAACCCGTTTAGTCAAGGTTTATGCCAACTGTAAAACATCTCTGTTTAATTGCAACATCTAAGTGGGTAAGTAAAAATATTGCGAAGTTCAGGTCAGTTCATCTCGTTCGAATATTACATGATTTGAAATTCATTTTTATTGATATTTGTCGACAAGTTTGATGTGAGTATCTTTTGTAGTAGCTCGTCCAGCTTCTCATTTATAATACATTCCAGCACTCAGCAGTGTCTGTAGTAGTGAGTCTATTCCACCGTTCCCTTGCTTTTGTGACCAAATGGTAGCTACAAACGGGGTCCATTTTCCATCGCTCGTTTACGTCAAATTCATCTGCGAATATTTTTTGTCCATCGAGTTTGAATCTGTCGTGAATTCTTAAAACTCTACATCCGTGTAATCTTTTAGGCCGCGTTGAATGTGGTTTCAAAACTTAGCTCATTGAAAACTGATAGCCTTTGTATATTTTTGCTTTATTCTTTTTTCTTGTCATGAAAGGTGTCCTAATACCGTGCATTGTTGCTACTCCCTAGTCTTCTTACCGTTCAAGGCATTGATTTGTTTTTTACTAGTTCCTCATATTTCCCATAACCCAACTTCTGTTGTCCCACTTGTTTCTGCAAGCGTTAACTATGATCAAAGGTTTTGATCCCAATGTCAACTGTACAAATCTCACTCTAAGTAGTGCATTTTGTATGCCAGATGTAAAGAAGAAAAGTAATTATGATTCTGTGAACGTGTGGAATGCTAATAAATATTTTTAATCAAATTTATTTTTGTTCCACCTTCAAATTCTCTTTAGAAGAGTCTTTTTGTTGTGATCTCTGTTTAGAAGAAACATAATTCCCATATATATTCACTACCGCAGGGCATATCTAAATCATCTATGTTGTGATTCATATCTAAGCTAATAGTTGCAGTTTGGGCCAGGTTTATCTGGTTATATCGCGTAAGGCTGCTAAATAATTACCTATATCATTTGCTATTAAAATATCTTACAATTAACAACTTGTTCTGTGAGCAACAGTCCTAACCCCTCTTCCTTACAGCTGTGTAGCCAATTGTTATGTTGAAAATCTCAATCAGTATAACAACCACTTTGAGTATTCATTTGTTGTCTTTGAATGATGTCAACCAGCCACCGAGCAGATGTCTTGGAGGGTTTATGACTACTTGGTGATGGTTGTGACGGCTTCCCTGCCCCACCGATGGTGTTGAAGCAGGCAATGCCGGCTACACCGTTGCCAGTCAGCAGTAGCTGAAAGAAAATGGCCGAACGCGTCACCACCTGCAGTCGTGCTGGCTTTACAAAATGTTCCTGCTGCTTCAAGTCTTCTCCGAAAGAAGCTTGGTTCATTTTGGGCTGCCAGATGGCTGTATTTACAGTACAGGATACTACATTGTTGAACCAGTGATCACTATAGGTAACATTATTTTCGTATCACTGTATTTTAATAACTAACACAACGTGGGGCAACGGATAATCTATTACATTATTCACGTCGTTTCCAGCTAAGAACAACATAGTTTATTATTTTAAACATGGAAAAAAGTAGCTAATTCATGGCCACTAGATGAAGTACGAGGTTGGTGAGCTGTGTGGACGGTAGTCTTGCACTTGATGGCTGATACATCGTGTTTTGGGTGGCGAGCCATGGCAACTGTCTCAACTAGGGAAAATTCCCCAACTCGGGTATAATTTGCCGCATGTCCCTTGTGCCAGCCCCTCAAACCGCTTTACTGAAAAACAAGGTTTGCAATTAATATGAATTGAATAAATTTATCTCATCCGTACACTTACATTTAGGTGAATCTAGATTTAAGGACAATAATCTATACCAGGACGCACAGACTTGTGCTAAACCCTCGATTTTGTGTTTGTAAGTCGGATTCTGATGCGTTCAAACGATAAAAGCTGCAGCTGCTCTATTACATCTATGACTTTTCTCTTCTCCGTAGCTATTGATGATATTCTCTGGCATATGGATTCAATGCGATGGACCCTTGAATTAATCTAGTACGTGAAGCCCACTCGTGCTTTCAGTTACATGCTAGTAAGTATAAAAAATGTGAACAACTATACTTAACGACCATTTCCTCCTGTCGTGGGAGTACAGAAATCATAACAGATGGGCGACTTTTTGTTTTGTTTTCTGGTTCGATTTTCTTTATTACTCATGATTCTAAATATAAAAGCTAAAAGTTATCGCTCATGCATTTGATGTTGGATAAATGAGAGCCAACAGTCTTGAGAAATGTGCATATTTGCTGCCATGATTTCCTCAGTGAGTATACTCCCAAAGAGATCACGCCAGAGTAGCGATTGACGAATGAACCTATTTATGCGTTCGTGATGACGTCACTCGGCATGTACTAGCAGTTCGTTAAGGCAAATAACATGCGTACTCAAGATGTATGTAATACCGCGGGAGAGCTTGCAGTGGCTGCCCGTGGCGGTTTAAAAGTAGGCATCATCAAATGTTGTGCGAGTGTGAGCGTATGAGGTGCGCCTTGCCGCCGGCCACCCCCCTTCTGGGGGATGCGGCCTAGTGTCTGTATCATCAAATAGTTATGGTCATATCTTCAATGCACGTTTCGAGCCTTTCCATCTGCGTTTTACGCTTTGGTGGCACTTTAGTACCAGAGATTAAGCAATTAGTTAGTTTTGTATGAATCTTCTTCAAAATGCGATAAGCTTTGTCTGCAAAAGTTAACTGAAAAGTAATAAATAAGTCAAATATGTAAATGGTCGACAAAACAGCAAAGTTATTTTTCTGCCAGTAAGTAAAAACTATTGTAAATCAATAACTTAGTACAGTTTCGTTTATTCGATCGGTCAGAAAAACATTAGTTCTAAAATACAGGCATTTGAAAGAGCTTTTTACAGGAACAAAACCTTCTAGTTACCGAATCTCGAAATTATATATAGATTCGCTCGTGGAAATGTAAATGTTTTTGTTGACGTTATTTATTGAGGCCGTCGTGGCCGAGTGGTTAGCGTATCCGACTGCAGTGTCAGCCTCTGGTACTGCATGTCGCGAGTTCGAGCCTCGGCAGGGACACGGCGGTCTTGTGGCGGGGAGATTGGGCGCCTCCCCCCTCTGTGTCTGCCTAACTTAGCCACCCCCCTAACTAGGGGGAAACGGCTATATGTCTATACATACATACATTTATTTTATACAGTCACAGACTCCTATGCATACATCTGATGTGTTACTCTTTCGTAGTAATCGACCCCGAGGAGACTAGTTGACACGCAGTTGCAATCACTAACATATTTGTTCCATGAGACGAGCCTCTACACCGTGGCATGGTTTATTGAGCAGAATAATGGACATGATATATCATTCGTATAGCCAATGCACACGATGGTTAAATCCATGAATCCTTTTCCCCTTCTGTATTGCCTTTGATGCCTCCTCTCAGTTAAGAGGGAAAATAATAATAGTTACACCGATGTCAAAGATTTGATGTTTGGTTCCAAGCAGCTGATATGATACGAGTGCTGAAAAATTGCCACAACACTCAATCTTTTTCATTATTTTTCTTAATTTTCATTTGTGCATTTAAGCATTTTATGGAGTCAGACGCATTACGCCTAAGTGGGAATATTTCACACTAACTGAATTTAATAGAACAAATTGTTGTTTTTCCTCATATGGTTGCAGTACCTTGAAACTGAAAGTGCTAAGTACCACTTATCAATTTCAATTTATCACAGCTCACTGTAGCTATAATATAAATCAATTATTGATTTATTCCCATTTATAAATTCATTCATTTGCCAACTAGTTATATAAATATTTAGAAAAAAAAATCATATACTATAGATTCCTCGGCGGATTTTCGTCCGTGTAGAAAAAGAGTAGATTTATTTGAAAATTACAAAGGAGTTCAATATCTGTAGCCATCTGTCTTATTAACTGATTTATATTGTGTTATATACTGATGTATTAACAGTTGCGGAAACATTGGCACACAAGCCATCTGCTTGCATACGATTTTTTTCATTTTTCACTAATGGCTGTTTAAAGATGCGTCGCTTCTGGTTATCCTCCTAGTTTTCTTCTCCACCTGATATCATGACATCCATTCTAATGCTC
>SDVV010033351.1:0-11310 GCA_016164225.1 Gammarus roeselii
ATCATTGTAATGGAGAGGTGTGCTATAACTATCATTGTTATGGAGAGGTGTGCTATAACTATCAATGTAATGGAGAGGTGTGCTATAACTATCATTGTTATGGAGAGGTGTGCTATAACTATCATTGTTACGGAGAGGTGTGCTATAACTATCATTGTAATGGAGAGGTGTGCTATAACTATCATTGTAATGAAGAGGTGTGCTATAACTATCAGTTTTAGGGAGAGGTGTGTTATAACTATCATTGTTATGGAGAGGTGTGCTATAACTATCATTGTAATGGAGAGGTGTGCTATAACTACCATTGTAATGGAGAGGTGTGCTATAACTATCATTGAAATGGAGAGGTGTGCTATAACTATCATTGCAATGGAGAGGTGTGCTATAACTATCATTGTTATGGAGAGGTGTGCTATAACTACCATTGTAATGGAGAGGTGTGCTATAACTACCATTGTAATGGAGAGGTGTGCTATAACTAACATTGTAATGGAGAGGTGTGCTATAACTACCATTGTAATGGAGAGGTGTGCTATAACTAACATTATAATGGAGAGGTGTGCTATAACTATCATGGTCTCAAAGAGCTGATGCTCCATGTCGCCGAAATGCATATTAAAGAGCAACTCATATGCTGGCGTTGAGGCCGATGAGAATTTTACTTTACTTTCATTCAGAGTAAATGAAGAAGTTAAATAATTGCATTCTGTAATAGCAAGTGCAAATAAACGTGGCAATTTCGGTTTGACCAAAAAAAATTACGAAGAGACTATCGGTCTTATGACGTCACAATTGCAGATTACGAATTCCATTTGTCTTGTCAATGTTAACTTCTTTTTTTTTCGTTCTTTTTTATGTCAGTGTTCCATTAACGGGTTCTAAGAAGGCTAGCTGATCCATGGTATATAATTTAACTTCCAGACGATTTTGATTATATCTTCATTTTGCTTAATGTGCTCGTATAACTATTTATGTAGAAATAACAATATCTCTTGTTACCCTCTTTTCAGATTCCCTTCAACTGTGATGTTATTGCTGAAGTACAACTCCTTTAGCAAGAATCCAACATATCTTCATCATTGTTGCCTCTGTTGCTCTCAAGAACTCTCATGGTTTGCTAGAACTTTACAAAATTGGCTAGAACGCAACCTGTCAGGCATTCGTAAAGCTGGTAGAAGCCCTCATAGATTACAGAACTTCAACCGACTACCACTGGGCTGCAACGTTGCGGTTGCGACTCCATTGGTTTCAGTGATCTAACAAAAAGCTGTTCTAGCATTATAGCCTCCTTACGACCCAACCATTAAAAACCGCCGATACAACCCACACAATACCCTATCCCTCACAACGTATCAAATACTGAGCAAACAGTTCAAGCCCACCGATACAACCCACACAATACCCTATTCCTCACAACGTATCAAATACTGAGCAAACAGTTCAAGCCCACCGATACAACCCATTCATACAATCCATTTCCTGCAGCTAACTCTTTACGAGCCAGCACTCTTTGCCACCCACCCCTTACAACCCACCGAACCATGAAGACGGTGTCACCGCCACCAAAACCGCTGTTGGTGTGGCAGCTGCTGGTGTCGCTGCTACTCGCTGCTTTCCCATCGACCGTGAACACGCAGACGTACTCCACAGCACTGGTGGGGGCTGGAGTATACAGCCCAAATACTACAATCAACGCAGGAAGTGTTTGTGAGTAGAAAGTTGTTAACGTCAAGGCGTGGAAGCTGTTTAATAATAAACTTAGACCACATTACAATATAATTGAACCAATCTATAAAAAAATCATGTATTTTAACAGTTGTTTAGGTGCTGTACATGGAGTAAAGTACTCAATTTGCTTGGTTCGCGAAGACGATCATCTTGAGTATAGCAAATAACAATTCTGAGCGTTCCCATCTTTTTCCACCCCTTGCTTCGGTTGCCAGCAAATCAATGTAACGTGGAAATTTGTCATACTCGTTAGAAAGTGCTTGAGTAAGCCCATTTAAGAGTGCCAGAGTAAGCTCAATGTAAGAGTGCTAGAGTAAGCCCCATGTAAGAGTGCTGGAGTAAGCCCCACGTAAGAGTGCTAGACTAAGCCCCATGTAAGTGTTCTAGAGTAAGCCCCATGTAAGAGTGCTAGAGTAAGCCCATGTAAGAGTGCTAGAGTAAGCCCCATGTAAGAGTGCTAGAGTAAGCCCCATGTAAGAGTGCTAGACTAGGCCCCGGTTCTAGAGTAAGCCCCATGTAAGAGTGCTAGAGTAAGCCCCATTCAAGAGTGCTAGAGTAAGCCCCATTTAAGAGTGCTATAGTAGGCTCCATGTAAGAGTGCTAAAGTAAACCCCTTGTAAGAGTGCTAAAATAAGCTCATGTATGAGTGATAGAGTAAGCCCCATTAAAGAGTGCTAGAGTAAGCCTCAATTTACAGTGCTAGAGTAAGCCCCATTTAAGAGCGCTAGAGTAAGCCCAATTTAAGAGTGCTAGAGTAAGCCCCAGTTAAGAGTGCTAGAGTAAGCCTCATTTAGGAGTCTAAAGTAAGCCCCATGAAAGAGTGATAGAGTAAGCCTCATTTAAGACTGTTGGAGTAATCCACGTTAAAATGAATGCTAGAGTGAGCCCCATTTAATAGTGCTTGAGTAAGCTGCATTTAAGAGTGCTACAGTAAGCCTCATTTAAGAGTGTTAGAGTAAGCCTCATATAAGTGTGTCATGTAGGAGCGATAGAGTAAGCTCATTTACGAGTGCTAGAGTAGGCCCCCATCTAAGAGTGTTGGAGTAATCACTTTTCAAAAGAATGCAAGAGTAAGCTTTATTTAAGAGTGTTAGAGTAAGCCCTATTTAAGAGTGCTAAAGTAAGCCCCATTTAAGAGTGCAAGAGTAAGCTTTATTTAAGAGTGCTAGAGTAAGCCCCATACAACAATGATAGAGGAAGTCCTTTCTAAGAGGGTGGCGATGAATCTGATACTAGAAACTATGAACCCTTCTCTGCTCCTCGTTTATTCCATTAATTCGAAATTTAACATTCAAAAATCATTTAGACGGCATATCATCTCAGTCGTCAAGATCTGCATCCATTCAATACATTTTAAATAAATTCATCCACCAATCTCTCCTTGAAGCTTCTCATTTCTCGTCCTTCCAGCCGTTCTTGATTCACGAAATCGAAGCTTGGTATGCAACACATAAGAATAGAACAGCTGTTAGTGCGATCCAGTTCGATTTTGAAGCAAACCATTAGTTTGAAAACATGAATATCCTAACTCTGGATGATCAGTAGAACTTCCGAATCGCCTAATACACAATCAAAACACTTTACAGAAGGCGTGTTCACAATCTATTGAAATCACTTAAAAAATGATGGGATGTACATAATCATTTTACAAGAAATGCTCATAACTTCGCTCTACCCAGTTATAGTTATTGAATACAAAAGAAAATTGATTATTAATTTCAATTGTGTGGGTATTTGGAACTTGCTACCATCTGCATACCGCCTAAGCGACTCTTTCATTTCTAAGTCACGAATCAAATATTTATACTTGCTAGCACATAGCTCATGCATTGTTGCTTCTCAGTCACAATCAGTCTCTCAAACACGGCCGAATTGATAACTTTGTTGGAGGAAGAATAATTGTCGGCACAACCACTTTTGGGCTTAATTGATGTTACAGTTTGTATTGTTCATAATAGTCTTACGTCGATTAGTGTCAGGTATCGACTTGTCTCAGTGTTATTATTGCTGTGTGTCTAGGCATTTGTTTAAGGTCAAGTATCGACTCGTCTCAGTGTTATTATTGCTGTGTGTCTTGGCGTTTGGTTAGGATCAGGTACCGACTTGTCTCATTGTTATTATTGTTGTGTCTATGCGCTTGGTTAGGGTCATGTATCGACTTGTCTCATTGCTATTATTGTTGTGTGTCTAGGCGTTTGGTTAGGATCAGGTATCGACTTGTCTCATTGTTATTATTGTTGCATGTCTAGGCATTTGGTTAGGGTCAGGTATCGACTTGTCTCATTGTTATTATTCATGTCTGTCTAGGCGTTTGGTTAGGGTCAGGTATCGACTTGTCTCAGTGTTATTATTGTTGCGTGTCTAGACGTTTGGTTAGGGTCAGATATCGACTTGTCTCATTGTTATTATTCATGTCTGTCTAGGCGTTTGGTTAGGGTCAGGTATCGACTTGTCTCAGTGTTACTATTGTTGTTGTCTAGGCGCTTGATTAGGGTCAGGTATCGACTTGTCATAGTGTTATCATTGTTGTGTCTAGGCGCTTGGTAGGGTCAGGTATCGACTTGTCATAGTGTTATCATTGTTGTGTCTAGGCGCTTGGTAGGGTCAGGTATCGACTTGTCATAGTGTTATCATTGTTGTGTCTAGGCGCTTGGTTGGAACCTAAGGATTTGGTTAGAAGAAATGGAAGTAGTAGTAGGCCTGGGACGGCCTGGAGAGTCCATACTACCAGTACTCCAAAGTTGAATTTGCAGTACAACTAGCCCAGTCTGGATGAGGTGCCCATCGTTCATGGGCTGCCGGATACTGAAGGCTTCAACGGAGGTTGTTGCCACCTTGGGGGCAATATTCCTAACGTCACATTATCTTTGTAAGGGTGTTTACATTATAACTGTTAACCATATGATGTGGTAGACGGTTTCAAATTGTTGGTATCCTGATGGGAAAGAAGTTCTCAGTCACGATGTTCGAAATGGTTTTAGCTGCAGTTTTTGCCCGTTATTTCTGTTTCTTGGGTTATAATTTCGGTCAAAGAGGCCTTCAGGACTAGTTCTAGTAAACTCATTTAGGTATTTAAATGTTTCTATTAACTGGCATCTAAATCGTCTTCTTTCAAGTGATATCAGCCCAAGTTCGTCGCGTCTTTGCGGATTTGTCTAATTTCTGAGTTCCGGAATATGTTTTGCCGCTCGATGCTGATCACGTTTCATTTTGTTAATATCCCCTCTCAGGTGAGGGGCCCAAAATTGTACAGCAAATTCCACTTGAGACCTGACCTGTGGAATATGTAATGGAAGCATGATGTCCCTGGACTTGTAGTGTAAGTTTCTGGATATAAAGCCAAGGACTCTGTTGCCTTCCTTGTAGCTAGCTTCCACTTGGTTTTCCAACTCGAAATTTTTGGTGATAAGTATTTCAAGGTCAAGTTCTTGGTCGACTTCAGTCATATGCTGCCCTGCCATCACGTAAGCAGAATTTCGATTTCGTAATCCAATGTGCATAACAGTGCATTTTTTTCAACATTAAAGTTCAGTTGCCACACATCAAACGAGTCCATTAGTTTATCAAGATCCCTTTGGATGGTTATGCAATCTTGCTCAGTCTACTTTGTGGCAAAGTTTAGTGTCGTCAGCAAATTTTGTTAACTTGCTTACGATGTCGATGTCCAGGTCATTTATTTATATTGTAATGGAGAGGGGGGTGCCCCCAAAACTCATAATAGTTTATTATGGCTTTATACTGTGTACATTAAACTATCGTACCTGCAAATTGAAATCATAACATATCAACTGTACAGTCTTGACGTAATTTACTATTTCAACCTCTGTCAAAATGACTGAGGCGATCAGTGCACTGAGATATGAGCTGAAGGGTGTTCACGTAGCCGAGTATTTCCTGAGGTTGATGTACCTCTCTTATGAGTGGAAAGGTACTCACAGAGTAGAATATTTCGTGAGATGACCGATGTTGCTCTCATGTGAGTTGAAGGGTGTTCATGAGGCGGAGTACTTCGTATAATTATTGATGTAGCTCTCTTGAAGTAGAAGATTAGAATACAAAAATAAAACGAGCTCAAGTGCTCATGTAAAGTGGTTTCCTTGAAAGAAGGGTGGGAGATAGTCAACGAGCTTTCAAAATTCACGCACACATACAGGAAAAGAAGATTCTACGGATAAAATATAGAAGGCCCACAACTACGATCACCAGTACCTACTGGCTACCGCCCCACTTCTACCCGAGGCATTTCAGCGCAGAGAAAAAACGGTCGAGTGTCAGATGACAGGAAAAGAAGATTCTACGGATAAAATATAGAAAGCCCACAACTACGATCACCAGTACCTACTGGCTACCGCCCCACTTCTACCCGAGGCATTTCAGCCCAGAGAAAAAACGGTCGAGTGTCAGATGACAGGAAAAGAAGATTCTACGGATAAAATATAGAAGGCCCACAACTACGATCACCAGTACCTACTGGCTACCGCCCCACTTCTACCCGAGGCATTTCAGCCCAGAGAAAAAACGGTCGAGTGTCAGATGACAATTTCAGGAACAGGGCGAGTCAAGATGACGAGATAATCCTTTAGGTTTTAGGCGGTTGCATCTCAGACGGTCGAACAGAGACGGACACCCCCACACGCCCAACGCACCCATATTTTTCCTTGAGGGCATACCTATAAGCTTGCTCCAGAGGCTGGGGTCATGAGGACTTCAACCAGGTATTGAGTCTACTCGAACGAAGCATATGGGAATTAAATTTTGACAATCATGTGCACAGTAGGAGGAGTATTACGCCCAGTTTCATGTGCAGTGATCTTCGCCCATGTTCTCAGAAAAAAATAGTCTTCTGTATGCTAGTGGCTCGTTGAAAACTCACTTTTCAAGGTGAAACGTCGATGGGACCTCTCTGAAGGATAGGCCTGCCCTTGGCTGATCTAGAGTATATGTCAAAGTTGGCATATGTGTTATGAAATTTTGATAAGCGCAAGGTATGAATGAGGAAACACAACGCGCAGTTGCCTGGGAGGGGCTCTTCCCAGTGTGTTCAGAAGAGTACGTTTTCTATATACGCGTGGCTCTTTGAGAGGCATTTCGCATTTCAAGGTGAGATGTCAGGAAGGCATCTCCTAAGAAAAGAGTTGCACTTGACGACTATTGAGCTTAACCTGAAAGTTCTCAAAGGAAAGATATTAAAAAAAAAAATACAAATTCAGAATTTACTCGTAAGAAGGCACAAGTACCTACATTTTGTAATTTGCCTAACAAGGAAGTGCCATCGTATCGAAACTGGGCTCTTCGGAGGAGTACTCTGCTGTCTCAACGATGGCATAACAAAGACTCGAACATCTGTGGGGAGAAGCTAAACCTTCTCTATGTCGCTCTGCTCCCTGCAACACTGAGTCCCGCCCGGATCTGTGCTGCAGAAGAATAACTGTTAATACTTCCCGCTGCACCGCCCGTCGCTCTGGAACAGGATCTGCCAGCTGTAGAGGTGGAAATGGGGTTAGTTTTCCTTGGGAATGTTTCATATTTTATGTTTCAAGGAGAGAAGCCAGAGGCGCATCTCAAAGGAATAATGTTGCACTGGGTAACACGTGGTGTTGACCAAAAGTAACACACATACATTTATATTTTGAGAACAATAACGCTGAGTTTAATCGAAAAGGAGCAAGGGGTATTGTGTGTCGACAAGGTCCCTCCATGGGAAGGTACCTACTGCCTCAACAATGGTCATCTCGGTGTCAGGGGAACATCTGTGTGAAGGGTGTTAACAGCATTACGTTGCTCGGCTCCTAACAATACTGGGTCCCACCTCGGGTCTGTGTTCAAGGAAATGAAGCTTAATCTCCCCGCGGCCCTCGCTCGCGGGGAGACAGGATCTTCTGTAGAGGTGAAGATGTTGTTAGTAGTTAGCTTCCTTTCTCTTTCTTCATCTTCGTTCCTGACACAAAGAGAGGAAAAGATCTGAAGAACATCCGTCCGAATCTACGCCTCACCATTGAGTTGAGTTTCTCACCAAGTACATTCCGGTAGGAATGTAGTCGCATCGAGATGCACAATAAAAATAGCAACTTCATTAGAAGTGGAAACTTTCGGGTGTGAAGATTAATAATGAGCATGAAAGATAGTCGTTTCTATAGAATGATATAATAATCTTTATTGTTCTAAAGAGAGCCGTGTCGTGCATCTTATAATAATCTCGACAGTTCATTGAATTGCAGCGTATCGTTCTCACAGTGAACGTTTCACGTATCCTAGTGTTTCTGGAGTGTGTTTTTGAACGCATTTACGAATTTAGTGCCAACTACCGCAGCTAGTAGGTTGTTTCAAATCCGCAAGGTTGCGATCGAGACAAAGTGTTGCGCTATAGTTGTAGCGAAACGTTTTCCACACGTTTCGCCCATTGTTTTGGGCCCAAATGTTGTGCATCCCGTCAAAGTGACCGACAAGGCTCACATTGTTGAATCCCTCCAGGTAGTTAAACGTTTCAATGAGCCTCACTCTTTGTAGCATGAGGGTGATGAGGTCAAGCTCATAGAGCTTATCCTCGTAGTGGTGGCGTAGATGCATGACGAGCTTAGTAGCACGATGCTGGATGCGTTCAAGATTGGCTATGTCCCCCTCATGTGTGGAGACCAGGATTAAACTGCATGCTTGAGGAGGGGGAACAACGGCAATACTATGTCCATCGTTTTGCGGAGAAAGTTAGGGGAGATCCAACCAAGGTTACGGTTAGCTTTCTTGTAACTTTCTTCCACAAATCTTTCGTAAGAAGGACGCCCACATCTCTATTACTCAACAGTGGCAAGATCGCTTCCTACCATTGTGCAGTTGAAGTTGGGATTGCGACAACCCTTGTGCACAATAGTACATTATGCAACATCAAAAGGCCCCTGCCACGCTTTCGACCACTGTACGAGTTTTTCGATATTTTGTTGGATTGCGAGTCTGTCCCGCTCCCCACATGTTACATGACAAAGCTTTGTGTCATCAGCAAATTTCGATGCCTTGGACAGAAGCTTCGCATTTATGTCACTTATATAGAAGAGGAAGAGGACCGGACCCAGGACGCTGCCCTGAGGCATCCTCAAGGGAACAGGGGCCCACTCGGACATAGCTTGGCCGATGTTGACTCTTGCTTGCGCCCTGTTAGCCTGGCGCGCAGTCAACGAAGTACGTTGCCACCGATGCCGAGCTCAGAGACTTTCCACAAAGGGGTCCTGATTCCTGAGCGGAACCTTGTCGAGTTTTTTGAAAGTTTATGTAGATAACCATCAGTGCCTTGTGGTGGTCGTAAACGTTGATCATCTTGTTGAAAAGTCCAGAAGATTCGTCAGACAGCTCCTCTTATGGTGGAAGCCGTGTTGAGTGTCATGGATCAGGCAGTTGTTACTCAGATGATTGACGAAAGGTTCTCGTATCAATCGCTCCATGGTTTTCATACAACTTACGTCAAACTGATCGGTCGATAATTGCAAAGTGATTGTCGGTCACCTCTCTTGAAGATTGCCGTGTCATTAGCAGCTCTCCAGTCTTTAGAGACATCGCCACTCGCCATCAAAAAGTTAAAATGCGGGTGAGGGAATCCGACAATTGTTCCTGAGTTTCCGTAAAAACTCTTGGGTAATGTCCATCGGGACCAATCGATTTGTAATCATTCAGTCCTTTGAATTGTCTATGAGTTTTCTCTTGCGTGAACACAATGTCGTTGGGGTGACTTCCCCAGCATAAACAGTATCTCATTCGGTACCGGAGCCGGGCCCCTTAACTGTGAACACCAAGCAGAAGAAGCTATTTAGGACACTGGCTATATTCTCAGGTGACATCCTGAGGACACCATCATCATCCCTTATCGGGCCAACTGAGTCCCTAGCATTTCTACGCTCGTTGACGTAGCGCTAGAAATCTTTAGGGTTTTTCTTAGCGTTGTCCGCTATATTTCTCTCTTTCGTGCGCTTAGAGGGCCGGCTTAGTCTAGTGACTGCCTAGCACGTTTGGCGATGCAATTTGGCCGTTTTTTCGGTGTTGTTCTTACATCGTTGCGCATTTAGTTGATCGAGACGATTGATGACCTTGTAACTTCAACGTTCCATCAAGGAGTCTGATCCTTTGAGCGAGATCAATTGCTATTATTCAGTCGCAGGCCTTGCGAGTCTCTCATTGAGAATACGGCAGCAAGCATCCACTGTACCCTCTCCGACTTGTTCGATCAAAATAAGCGCACTTCGTTGCTCTCTAATTCTTTGGAAGTCTGCTCAAACAAAGTTGGGGCGGCGTACAGCTCCCTGGGCGACAGGATGGAGCACTTCGATGGTGAATTCTACCATGTTGTAGTCAGCACCTACTAATTTGTTGCCAACCAGGATATTGCCGATCATGCGCTCCTCAGTTGATATGACTAGGTCCAGTATGTTGTTCCACCGGGTTTGTTCATGAACGTACTGGGTCATGCCATTATCGAGGATACACTCCGTTAGTTTATTGCCTGGGGCCTGTGTAGTTAGGCTTACCCGACATTACACGGGAGATTGAAATCGTCGAAGATGATAGTCTCTCGTTTATCGAGAGCTAGGCATCGTGTCCAGTAAAGGTGTGGCCTTAGCGGTGCACCAATTCCAGCTTCGTTCTCGCATGAGCCACTTTGATTTCTTCGTTGAGAATTTCACATGAAACGGTTCCTTCCTACCGCAATCAGAGCAAGCATTAAAGAGCCACGGATATCATCTCTGCGTCACAGTTCCTTCCTACCACAGCCAGAACAAGCATTAAAAAGCCACGGATATCATATCTGCGTAACAGTTTTGTCCTACCGCAGCCAGTGCAAGCATTAAAGAGCCATGAATATCATCTCTGCGTCACAGTTCCTTCCTACCGCAGCCAGAGAAGGCATTAAAGAGCCACGTATATCATCTCTGCGAGTAGTGTATATATGACTGTAACGTGCCCTGAGGGGTGTGGACAATGTAATATTTAAGATGTATCTAATTACTAAAGGTGTCTAACTTAGACTCCATGTGACTCGGACATTGTAATTATTAATTACTTATGGAGTCAAGTTGATTAGTTTTTGGCCAAATTAATTACTTTTGGGGACCTGAGTCAGATAACAGGTCATTGAGGCAGTTTTATCAGCGGGCGTATGGATGGGCGACCTTGGGGCGACCATGTGGCCGGAGTTAGGCGCGCGAGACCGGATGTGGTCGGAGTCACTGATAAGGGAGGCGGGCAACGCGAAGGGGGCGGAAGGGGTGGACGGATGGCCTAGATTGGCAAGGTGTTATGTTTTGAACATTTTCCATTTTACTGTATTATGTTTCTTTTTATACATGTTTTTTCCTCTTAAGATTGCTGTATTGAGGTACAATTGGTCACTAACTGTTGCTCGTTATTTATAGTAATTCATTTCTGGTAGGAATAGTGTTATAACAAATTTTTGGAAGGGTGGGGTGCAGTAGGGGTCCCCTAGGCAATAAGTTGGAAGCGCTCTGTAAAATTAGGTGAGATTGCTCTTAGCTGTTTTTTGCCTTAGCAGTAATTTCCGTGGCATGATTTCTATGTTTTGCGTGTATTTTTCGTTATATATTT
>SDVV010033352.1:0-11310 GCA_016164225.1 Gammarus roeselii
TTTAAATATTTATATATATTAACCACCAATAACTTAGGTAACAAGATAAGGAGGACGATTGAAATGGGACGATTCCTATACCCCCAGCCTGCGAACGCGTCTTCGTGTGGATCTATTGTGTTAGCTTCAATCTCGCGATGCTATTGGGCCCAGATGTTATTATCACAACATTCAACGGTAACGGCAACGGTTTGATGCAGATAGGCACATTATATCAGAGCGATCTTTGCTAGGCATAACAATGTACAATAAATGATAAACGTGAACAGTCGGCGTAACGCAGAATAGTGCTTGAGGCTGAAGGCTGGACTCAATCTGTTGTCAAGTAATTTAATTTTTCTTCCACTATTCAGATAATGTAAATATAAGTGGATTACATCATTTTAATAAATACACCATTGGTCAATAAAGTAGCAAACAATATTTCTGCCAATGATGTATTCATGAATACATGCATTTTTACGATGTGGTCACAAGATGCGGTCGTCGAATGATTTTAACATGCTTATGGGAACATAACCGCACAGAAAGGATAATTTCCACCGTCTCTATTCAGTTCTGTTTTTACTTCATTGACATAATGAAGAGCGGAGTGCCATCTTGTTAACGTTTGAACACAATTGTAGGATTCAAGTAAAGTTTCATTAAATTTATCAGAAACATCGAAAAAGTTGTTAGGTAAACGTATTCTGTCTGCTCGACCCTCTGTTTTCTTAGTGTTGGCTAATTGGTTTCCTGCTTTGACGCTACTCGAGTCCTAGGCAAAGAGAAGGATGCGAGTCATTGACGCTACTCGAGTCCTAGGCAAAGTGAAGGATGCGAGTCATGAGGACAATATACAAGCTGATCTTAAGAAAACGTAGAGTGGGCTGTATTAGAGAAAAGAGGAAATTCTACGAATCTCAATTTCAATTATTATGATCTGAAATTATCTAAAATACAGTCTGCATATCATTCAAGCAACAAACGCACGCGGTGGTTGATGACAAAGAAAGGCTGCCAGATTTGGGCGTCCGAATGCAAAATAATGCTTTATTCGATGAACAACTGGCCAAAGTTGAGAGTTGAGGCAGAAGACGGTGGGCGTTCCAGGGCAGTGAGGACCTTTTCATCAGGAGACAAAAGAACAATCACTTTCTGGAAGCAAGTAATCCAACTAGATACTGACTAGTGCTCTTCTCTCGGGTTTCTACATTACCGCAGAGATCTAGAAAATCTTGTAGCACTGGAAGAAAACTTCACACCAAACATCACACAGATAACAAAAGCAAGTTGATTATTAAGAAAGATTGAAAGCTTTCAGGTTTTTACTCGATCCAATGACGTTTTCCAAAGATTCATGCTATAAAAAATGAAAAATTTGGAAGGCTACTCAGTCAATATGAATGAAAAAAAAGTACCGGAAGTGACGATGAAAAATCTGGCAAGGATTGGCCAAATGAACCTTAAAGTGTCCAGACTGACGGGCGGCAATAAGATGCGAACCGTGGCATTTAAGATTCAGTGCCGGTACCCCAGTTTTTTTAATGGAACGTCACTGCAAATACGCACGATTAAACGTGCGCCGCAATTATCGGCAAATAACTATAGAGGCTCAAGAACCGATTGGACAAGTGCCTCAGATGTGTTCCAGATTAGCCTCTAATCAGTGCACTAATAACCCCACTGTGGGAACAACTCTCGACTCCAACGCAATGCATTGTCGGGTTTCGACTGGCGAGGTTTCGACAGCACGAGGTAATGTTACCAGGTATGGGCTGGGTGGCAGTGAGGCTGTGAACCGGTCTACGGCAAAGACACTTCAAGGAAGCACATGCTGGGCGAAGACAAACGATAAAACGGTATTTCCCCACCGTATCTGTCCAGAGATGTTTGCTGCTTTATGGCCATAACGAACACCGTGATCAACAAAGAAGTTTCAAAAATAAACAAATTATAGTACATTTTATACTTGATGGGAACACGAGGAAAAATAAAAACAGATCTAGACGCAAGGTCAAAATCACCAGAAGAGGGTGGTAGACTGCAAGAGCATCTCACACTCCTCTCGTGCATCAACACCTACAAAGCCTGAGTCTTTCAGCGCTAAAAAAAACACCTCGAACCTGCGACACACACATTTCGGGTCAAGAATGAGGTCAGAGATCAGTGTCAGCAGCAGGGCCAGACAGTTTTCATTGGTTTACCCACGCTGCGTCCTAATTTCTTGGCCCTTCCCCACCCACGTCGATCCCGTTTCTCTAAAAAATGTCAGTGTTGGGGAAGCGCATCAGGTGTGTGTCTCACCTCATTAATTCACTACCATTCGGCACTCACTGCAATCCATTGCACGTTTTCTCGCTCCCTAAACACTGATGGATCTCCTCCCTAAAGCCATTAGTAGTTAAATAAATCTATTAGCTCATCATTCTTGAAGGTGGCAAACTGCACGATCTGCTATTAAATCATTTATACTATGGCAATCACGTTCCAAGGTTGCAAAAAACATGCTCGGAATGAACAAATCATGTTTTATGATATATTAATCAAATAGAAACTCGTATCTTAAATTCAAGAAGAATGACTAATAACGACATTGAATTTCCACTAGTTCATACTATTATTGCAAGACTGACAAATATTTACCACTAATGGAGATCAGTCTCAATCCTTATTTCGTGGTCATATGCTCCTCAGTAAAGAAGACATTAGCAAGAACTCGTCCAGGAACAACATGAATACGGCGATATCTTCTGCCATTACAGAGACCTTTCACGAGGTGGAGTGCCACTAACGCCTTATTAATGACCAGGTGGATCATTAGAAAAGCAATAAATGTCACCGAGACGTCACCAGAGGGCAACAGTTGGCCCGATAGCATTTGGTGTTGTATTAGATCATGTCCTTCTTACCTGGAAGTTGTCCAGCCGACGGAACGCAGTTGCCAGACACCGCCAGCACGGCGATCCACACACTCAGCATAATCCACATTTTTATAACTTAAAATTCACTTCCTTGCTACTTCTTAAGAATAAACTCTCTAGCACACAATTCACTTTGAATTCACGGAACACTCAGAAGCACGGTGGTTCTAAACCCCCACTCCCCGTAAGGTCACCCACAGTACGATGCCTTGGTTATTGTTGAGGATAATCTTGATCGAACGTTGGAGCCCGATAGTTCCAGATCGGAGCGAGCGAGCGACACAACCTTACTCAACAAGCACTAACTCCAGAATGCCCGAAAATCGCGGACAAAAGGATGACGTCACTCCCAGCTGCTCAACGATTGGGTTATAAATTCGTGACGTCACAAACGAGCTACCATTGGACGGTCGCGAGTGATGACGTATCTGATACACACCAGCACAAATGACAGATATGAGAGTGATTAATGAAGTTTGATTGGGCCAGGTGTCAAGATAGGCGCTTCCTGAATACCCGGTCAATAATATGATGTTCGTTTATTGGAAAAGCGATTGTATTTTACGGTTGGGCGTCGGATTCAATAGCCGATCTCGCCTGTTCAGTTCGTGTCGGGATTGACTTGCAGCAATGAGAAGAGTTGAGCTGGTATTTTTTTCTCTCATTGCTGTTCGGTGGAGGTTCGGGGCAGAGCAAGGTGTCGGCGACGTAATAAATGGCAGTCGGTAATAATTGGTCTGGGAGAATGATAAGAGGGTTCATTGGTCAACATAACGAGCTGTCTGACAGGGAGGTGCTAGTGAGAGACTGATGTCGTGCAAAATGGAGGCGAATACAACGCGCGCAGAACATACTCCGTGCTCTCATGCAATACTCATTCACTCAATAACTTCCATGTGATCTATTAGATAAACGTTAATTCAAATAGAAACGACATTAAACAATCAATAAACTGGTTCAAGAATATATGAAAAAAATACGGGAAAAATTTACACATCGGATGCAGGGCCGCAAAAAAAATCTACGAGTTGATTTTTTTTCTCGAAAACGTACATAATAATTTTTTTCCTCACTAACTAAAAATTTGATTGGCCGAATTTAATTTACTTCGTTACTTCGGTACACAATCCCGTAACCACGTCACATCAACTTGAATGAATCCTTGGAAACAAGTGTTGCTTCTTCTTGTGAAGGCCTCCTCACCGCATAAGGGAAAGGAAATCAGATAACCATTACGCGTTGTTCCGTGTGCGTCGAAGTATCTTTCACAATGTTTCTAATTTATTTATATAATGATGTCCGACCAATATTTTATCATAGTAGTTGCAGACGATGTTCCTAAAACATTTCACAATGAAGAAATATATATATATCACAAAAAACACATTTCCAAATAAAAAAATTGATACTTAGCCAGTTCATGAATTTCAGGCGGCACCTATGCCTAATTTCAGGCTGCACCAATGCCTCATTTCAGACTGCACCCATGACTCATTTCAGGCTGCACCCATGCCTCATTTCAGGCTGCACTAATGCCTCATTTCAGGCTGCACTCACGCCTAATTTCAAGCTGCACTCATTTATCGTTTCATGCTGCACCCATGTCTCATTTCAGTCCGCACCTATGACTCATTCCAGTGTGCACCCATGTCTCATTTCAGGCTGCACCCATGCCTCATTTCAGGCTGCACCCATGCCTCATTCCAGTTTGCACCCATGCCTCATTTCAGTTTGCACCCATGTCTCATTTCAGTTTGCACCCATGCCTCATTTCAGGCTGCACTCCTAACTCATTTCAGTCTGCATCCATTTTTAATTTCAGGCTGCCTTCATGCCTCATTTCAGGCTGCACCCATGCCTCATTTCAGTCTGCACCCATGCCTCATTTCAGGCTGCAACCATTCCTATTTCAGGCTGCATCCATGCCTCATTTTAGGCTGCACCTATGCCTCATTTCAGTCTACACCCATGCCTCATTTCAGGCTGCACTTGTGCCTCATTTCAGTCTGTACCCATACCTCATTTCATGCTGCACCTATGTCTCATTTCAGGCTGCAGCCATGCATATATGCATATTCCAGGCTGCACCCTGCCTCATATCAGGCTAAACCCATTTCTCATTTCAGGCTGCACTCCAACCTCATTTCAGTCTGCACACATGTCTCATTTCAGGCTGCACCCATGCCTCATTTTAGGCTGCACCCATGCCTCATTTTAGTCTGCACCAATGCCTCATTTCAGTCTGCACTCATGACTCATTTTAGGCTGCACCCATGCCTCATTTCAGGCTGCACCATGCATCATTTCAGTCTGCACCCATGCCTCATTTCAGTTTGCACTCATGCCTCATTTCAGTCTGCACCCATGCCTCATTTCAGTTTGCACTCATGCCTCATTTCAGTTTGCATTCATGCTTCATTTCAGTCTGCACCCATGCCTCATTTCATGCTGCACCTATGTCTTATTTCAGGCTGCAGCCATGACTATTGCAGGCTGAACCCAAGTTTCATTTCAGGCTGCACCCATGCATATATGCATATTTCAGGCTGCACCCTGCCTCATATCAGGCTAAACCCATTTCTCATTTCAGGCTGCACTCCAACCTCATTTCAGTCTGCACACATGTCTCATTTCAGGCTGCACCCATGCCTCATTTTAGGCTGCACTCATGCCTCATTTTAGTTTGCACCCATGCCTCATTTCAGTTTGCACCCATGCCTCATTTCAGTCTGCACTCATGTCTCATTTCAGGCTGCACCCATGCCTCATTTCAGGCTGCACCATGCATCATTTCAGTCTGCACCCATGCCTCATTTCAGTTTGCACTCATGCCTCATTTCAGTCTGCATTCATGCTTCATTTCAGTCTGCACCCATGCCTCATTTCAGGCTGCACCCATGCCTCATTTCCGGCTGCACCCATGCCTCATTTTTGTTTGCACCCATGCCTCATTTCAGTCTGCACCCATGCCTCATTTCAGTCTGCACCCATGCCTCATTTCAGGCTGCACCCATGCCTTATTTCAGGTTGCACCCATGCCTCATTTTAGTTTGCACCAATGCCTCATTTCAGTCTGCACCCATGCCTCATTTCAGTCTGCACCCATGCCTCATTTCAGGCTGCACCCATGCTCCATTTCAGTCTGCACCCATGCCTCATTTCAGTCTGCACCCATGCCTCATTTCAGGCTGCACCCATGCCTCATTTCAGGCTGCACCCATACCTCATTTCAGGCTGCACCCATGCCTCATCCCTGTCAGTCTGTGTGTTCATGCGTCTATGAACTGCGTCGAGGCCATCGGACCGAATTTTACGAAACTTGAATGATGGGTTGGGGGTACCATCAAACATAACACCATAGTATTTTTGTGGCCGAATGTATCACCGCTCTCAAGCTATTTGAACGAGAGTATTAGACCTTAGTTAACTTTAAGTACAATCATTGACATCGAGGGGCTAACTTGTACGTGCTCAAAGCACGGGTTCGAAACCTTAATGCCGTCAGTGAATCCATAGGGAAATATATTTGTTAAGACCAAGCAAGGTTTCATGAGCTCATCGAGAGGCAGAGAATGACTCTCGCGAGAGAGAATAATAGGGCCGTATCAAGAATACGGCAACTGGACGCAGAACAGCGGGTTATGGGCCTCATCCACGGGGCCTTTGAGTGAATGGCTCCGAGATTGATTATCTCAAACAAAAAAGTAATACATTATTTCTTGGTCACTAAGAAGAAGCTATAAGGTAAAGATTTCATCCGATAAGATTGGTGGTGCTGCCACCTCGTGTAGTATGATGCATTGAAAAGTTTAATATTTACTCCCTATGTATACGTTCAAATGATTTTACTCTGTCCAGGCCAGCTGCTGCTGCTGTTAGGGATAAAAACATAGGACACAAAAAAAAGCCTGAACCAGCTTTCCGTGGGAGTATGGCAGCTGACTCATTTGAAATAAACGTTGCATCTTGACTGTGCCCATTTATAAATTCAATATGACGTCACACAGCGTGGATCAGTAGTTGTTCCTGCAAACAAGGAATGACTGATCCGAAAGCTGCACGGGTGCAAAAAGATGCACGAAAGTCTCAGCAAGGTATTTGACGTGATTGAAAAGAAGGTGGTTCAGTACTTGACGTTTTCGTGTTCTAGGATGATATCGCGGGGCCAACTTCAACGGCGTTCATGATACATAATCAAAACCTTCAATACACCAGTAAATCCAGGAGGAATTATATTTATTATGTATAAGTCTGGCTCCATGTGCTCATCGAGCAGCCAAACAATTATTTTCTACAAAAAATATAAAAACGCTGTATCAAGAAGATCTGATTGTTAATTATTACAGGAGAAATTTTATTTCTAAAGTAGAGACAATGAACCCCGCCGACTTGAAACAGACTTGAAGCTACCTCTGTGTGTCTTGCTCGAACTTTCAGGCAATCAACATCATATTATGCAAATACTAGGCTAGCACTCGTTCATCTTGGGACACCCACCAGTCTCCTGAATATGTCATTGTATGCTACTCGCAGTTTGTTCATAGTACTCTTGGTAAATTTACACCACAATGAGTAACAGTATATAGGAAAACAGTAAGTTTCAAAAAGCTGCAGCTTAACATCCGTTGTACAAAAGTTGAATTTTCTTATTAGTTGGTTGCCAACCGCATTTAACTTCCGGCGTTGCTTAGTGATATCGTCATTATCACACCGAATAATTGTCATCAAATTCCCCAAGTAAGGGAAACTGTCCACATACTCCAGCGGAGCTCCGCTAAATACCCTGTCCGTCCTGTACTGGAACCTCTGGTTGGGTGGCTTCACCAGCATACACGCTGATTTACTGGTATTGTACTCGATGTCTAGTTTCGCGGCCTCAGTCTCGCGTATATTTAGCATCGTCTGAAGAGCATCGGCGTGTGGGGCCAGAAGGACCATGTCGTCTGCATAGCTAATCGCGTTAACACAACAGCCATTAATGTGACACCCAACACGGCTAAGAGAAAGTCGGTCATGTAACCTGTCCACATACACATTGAAAAGGAGAGGCGGGAGTAGGCCTCCTTGCCTTATACCATTAGTTGTTCGAAGCGTTTATGACAATGTGCTTCCCCATCATATTACACATTCCTGCTGCTGGTACCAATTCTTTAGTAGCCTAACAATGTGAATTGGCGCCCCTCTTTATATCAATATTTTGAACAGTGTCCAGTGATTGACACGATCAAATGCTTTTTTAGCATCCAAAAAACACAGGTACATAGGTGACCCTCCACTGACAAAGTAATTAATCGTCTGCTTTAATGTGAAGATAGCCATTTCCGTCCCATGCTGAGGTTTTAACCCAAATTGGTTGGGCGTTGTTTTCAGACAGTCGCCAAGCCTGTTCTGGATAAATATTTCTAGAAGCTTTGATGCAGCAGGAGCAATTGATATTGGTCTCTAGTAACCTTTATCGGTCGCACATTTTGTCTTCAATTTTATGATAGGTTTTACAACAACATCCATTAGTTACTTAGGAAATTAATTAGGTTTAAGGCAGCCATTGAAGAAAATAGACATGACATGAAGTAGTTGAACAGGACAATACTTGAATACTTCCGAAGGTACACAATCCTTTCCCACAGCTTTGTCATTTTTTAATTTCTTGACAGTGGTCCTAAGTTCCCACATATATACATCATCATCATCACTCTCCCGATTGAGGACCTCATTATCAAAAAACGAGTCAGTGTCGCTGTTGACACTGTACATGCAGATACAGGCACTAGGCCGCATCCCCCAGAAAGGTGGGTGGCCGACGGCAAGGCGCACCTCACACCCTCATACGCTCACACTCACACAACTTAGCCCTTTTGTGCTAAAGGGCGTTCGGCCGGTACCCCCTCAACATACACTATAGGTCACGAGTGCAGTCCGAGGATCCGTCGTCAGCAGCAGGGCCCGACAGTTTTTGTAGCTGGATCCTGTCGCTGGATCCGGATTGCGGGATCCTGATTGCGAAATCCTGATTGAAGGATGCTGATTGCAGGATGCTGATTGAAGATACACCATGCAAGGTACTGACACGGGGTACCAGCAAGCCTCGTCCGCTCTGAAGAAACGGCTGATGTGGTGACCATTGTTTCGAACAGACAGCGACATACCTTCGGCAGGCTGACGCCTGTCCTGGGAGACTGCGAACTCAGCGCTTCAGGGGGGGGGGGGAAGAACAGAACGAAATGACCACAAGCGTCGCGCCGTAGTCTGAAGGCCTTAGGTTTCTATTTATCATGAATAGAAACGCTCTGATTGAGTTAGGTGTGATAACTAGGCACGGTCGTAAGGCTGGCAATAAACGGAATCGTTACTTACAGTTGGGCCAGCGATCCCTTAGCAACAGGTCATCGGGGTTGAGCTACAGAGATGATAAGGGTACCATGAGAACTCGTGACGCCTGGTCACCACCTGAAAGGTAGAATGTTGGCCCTAAGCCTATTTGTTACTTATAGGGTTTATGAGCCTAGTGCGACTGCGACGTTGGCTAGAGGAGTGGTCACCGGCCTGTTCCCTGGCGAGTGGTGGGCGATGACGTAACGAGTATGGATTATATAAGACAGAGTCACCAAGTAGCCAGGCTTTTTTCACAGCTCCGCCCGAACGATGTGAACGTTTCAATTGTTGGCGTCCGTAGATCCGTTGTTTCCAAGCCAAGGCCGCCTCCGTGGCCGAGTTGCTTACCAACCATAGTAGCTAGCAAAATATAGTGGAAATTCTCCAAGTGCAAACCTAAATAGCCCATTAGAAGGAATATGGACCATTAAAATCTACAGTCAGTTCTTGTGTTAGACGAGTTAGTCGACGAGTCATAGTAGCTAGCAAAATCTACAGACAGTTCTAGAGTTTTCAGTGTCGACGAGCTTCGGAAAGCATTCTGCAGACTCCAAACGTGCCTCGCCGGGTGCAAGGGAGTTTCCTTCATCGTCTACCAGGACCCAGAGCCAAGGGTCACAAACGCCCGGTGAGCGTCAGGTGTTTCATTTCATTTTTGTTTGCGTCTACGAGGGGTAAAGATGTTAAAATACCCGGTCAGTGGTTAAAAATTGGTTAACGCCAGTTTGAAATTCATCAAGGCGTTTTTCTTGTCTTTGTGGTTGAGGTCTTTTTCATTACGCACGTGTGTGCATATTTACCATTTGTGGTGCGTGGCTCACGCCTTATTATTAGGATAGACGTATTCATCTACTACTAAGCGGCGGTATCAATATTAGACATACGTGCCTGTGTCTTCGAGGCTTACGCATTTTTATTATTAGTACATATCTGTGCATTCTACATCTTAGAGGAGGTGTTTATTGGCATACGTGCCTGTGTCTTCGAGGCTTACGCATTATTATTATTAGTACATATCTGTGCATTCTACATCTTAGAGGAGGTGTTTATTGGCATACGTGCCTGTGTCTTCGAGGCTTACGCATTATTATTATTAGTACATATCTGTGCATTATACATCTTAGAGGAGGTGTTTATTGGCATACGTGCCTGTGTTTTACTGTGTGTGTTACTTCTTTTTATTGTGGTTCGGTGCTTGCGTCAGCTCTGTGCCTTTTATAGTATATCGGGTAATACTCCTATGACGGAGTGCACATTCTATATAAGACTGTCATATGTTTTTTCAGTGCGTTATATTTTATAGAGTTGGTATATGGTATAGCGGTGTCGTCCCCGTGTGCCGGGGTACATATTATAAGTAGGCTGTGTCATGTGGTCGGTTGGAGGGTCAGTCTCGTCAGTTTCCGGGCTTCTTTATATTTAACAAAGTAAAGCTATGTAATAGACGTTCAGTGGTGTTTCAATTTACCCACATAGAACTGCCGGGTTGTATGGAGATTCACACAAATATCATTTCCCGACCCACTCCAGAGAGAGTAACGGATGAGTGTCATTTAGGTAAACACCTTAGACCTCATGCTGGACCGGGCGGACTCACACAAAGCCGTCGGTCATTAATAAAATCGTGGTTGGCAGTGATTGCCTTTAAATATTATTATTGAGCTGAGCGGCTACATTTTCACTGGTTTACCCCCGCCGCGTCATAATGGCCGGGCCCTCTCCAACCACGACCATTCCGACAACGGGGTGCCAAGGGCGGGAAAGCACATCAGAGCAGCGTCAAAATCAACCATTCACAATCATTCTCCACTCACGCCTGTTCATTGCACGCTCTCTCGCCACCTCCACATTCATGTCTCTCCTTCCCAACGCCTGCTTCACACCATTCATCCACCCAAACTTCGGTCTACCTCTAGGCCTGCGACCACTCGCCTCAGCATTCATCACCCTTTTCACCAATTTCCCTTCATCCATCCTCTCCATGTGCCCGAACCATCTCAGAACACGCGAATCCACTCTGTTTTCCAACTTCTTC
>SDVV010033353.1:0-11310 GCA_016164225.1 Gammarus roeselii
TATGAACGAGTCAGGTGAACTGTCTCAGTGAAGAGGGATTGGGTATCGTTATGAACGAGTCAGGTGAACTGTCTCAGTGAAGAGGGATTGGGTATCGTTATGAACGAGTCAGGTGAACTGTCTCAGTGAAGAGGGATTGGGTATCGTCATGAACGAGTCAGGTGAACTGTCGCAGGGAAGAGGGATTGGGTATCGTTATGAACGAGTCAGGTGAACTATCTCAGTGAAGAGGGATAGGGTATCGTTATGAACGAGTCAGGTGAACTGTCTCAGTGAAGAGAGATTTGGTATTGTTATGGATGAGTCAGGTGAACTGTCTCAGTGAAGAGGGATTGGGCATCGTTATGAACGAGTCAGGTGAACTGTCTCAGTGAAGAGGGATTGGGTATTGTTATGAACGAGTCAGGTGAACTGTCTCAGTGAAGAGGGATTGGGTATTGTTATGAACGATTCAGGCGAACTGTCTCAGTGAAGAGGGATTGGGCATCGTTATGAACGAGTCAGGTGAACTGTCTCAGTGAAGAGGGATTGGGTATTGGTATGAACGAGTCAGGCGATAATCCAATTTTGATAATTCAAAAAGCTATGCTGACTAACTACTTCAAACTCGACCAGCCTGCTTCATATTTGTTTAGTTCCTTCATTTTACATTGGTGACGTTGCAGGAAAAATTAGGTCGTGGGTGGCATGAACAGAGACATTGAAGCGCTGTGATGATAAGGATAATAGATATTGAGCTTTGCGATAATAATTAAAATAATAATAGATTTTGAACACTGCGCTACTAAAAATTGAACGAAATAAATATTGATACGATGCACATATTAAAAGATTCCTTGATCCTTCTTGTCTCTGTAAGGGTCCCACTGCCACCTTACCTGTCAAAGCATTGGTCAATAAACGGTAGAGGAATAACTGTCCCTCAGACAATTCCAGGCATTGGCGAACTTTCCAACTTGGCAGTTCGCTGGCACTTCCAGGAACTCAGTTCCCTGTGAGACTTCTCTGAATGCTGCCTGATTGAGGAAGCTTGTGGCGCAATATTCGGTAGAGGTCGGGAGCGGTCGATAGCTGTCGGTAGCTCATCAATGTTGACTGTTTTAGCGCCTGATTTAGTGGAAAGCAAGATCAAAATATAATTCATTCGCCAAAAGGGGTATCCACTCAGTTTGTGCTCCAAGAACCTATCTTCTTTGGTATGGTATTGGAGCTGCTCTGTTTTTGTTCCTGTCAGTTAAAGGTAACGCCGTCTATTTGTGAATAAAATATGGTAGGCAGTGAGCGTTTTTTAATCGCGATTGAAAGGCTTGGTCGCAGAATATTTCTCTTTTAGTCTCTAGGTCATGACAGAAAGAGTTTTTCATATCATCTTACTGGCCCATTTGTGGGAGACAAGGTTCATACATGTCCCTCTAGAGAAAGGAAAACTGTAATTTCGTATATTATTTTTGTGCAGCTAGTCAAGCAGGGTGACGGAGGCAGTGGTGGAGAGAGGCCTGTCTTGTTCCTCCTCTCTCCCCTCTCCTTCTTCTCTTTGTTTGCCGGTACCCGCTCCATTCCTTGCCTGGTTTTTCCACTATTGAAGTATAAAGCAATATCTCAAGGATCCTGGCAGTCCCATAGACATCTATAGCTTCATGGTCATCCTCTTTGGAGCAACTGCTCACAGTTCATACTTAATGCCACTACTGGCTACCTCTTAGAAAAGTATGAGGGCCAAAGGGACATCACAGACAGGATAAGAGGAATATTTACGTTGAAAACCTCTTGATAACTGCATCAACAAAGACGCAGTTAAAGGAATTTTATGGTTCATCCGAGAAAATATTGGGTGATGCCGGGCTCAACCTCAGGGAATGGGCAACAAATGACCCAACAAATGATGACAAAAAGGGAAGGTGAGTCAGATGTCAGACCCACTGTCACTGTCCTGGTACTCAGATGGGAAACAGTCCAAGACACCTTGGCGATAGCCCCCATGGATTTAGAATTAGGTAAGCCAACCAAGAGAATCGTCTTGCAGGGTTAAGCAGCACAATTTGATTCTTTTGGGTTAATGATACCCATCACCATCAAGACTAAATTTATAATGAAGGAAATCTAGCAGTCAAAGGTGAGTTGGAATGATGATCTTCAAGAAGTCATTGAAATAAAATGGGAGAAGATCAAGAAAGAATTTTCAATGATGGGTGAAATACTGACCAAACGCAATGCAGAAATTGGTAAGTCAGCGACCCTACACGCCTTTGTAGATGCTTCCACAGTAGCATATTGAGCCGTCGTGTATGGGGTCAGTGAAGGTAAAGTCACTTGATGACTCTTGATGGCAAAGGGACGGATTGCACTTGAAAAAAATGTTTTTCGTACCCAGGCCGGAATTGACTGCTGCACTACTTGGAGCAAGACTCACCAAGTATGTGTGTGAGACTTATGAAAAGGAAGTCAACATTGATGCCATACACATGTGGTCAGTCAGTCAAGTTGCCTTAGGTTGGATACATTCTGCAAGCCGATTGGTGGTTTATATGCAACACCAGAAGTTGAACATAAAAAAAGCTACCCCTAATGCCGATTGGCACTATGTTCCCACCAGTCAAAGTTTTGCTGACTTGATTACTCGAAGAGTCAGCCCCTAGGCAACTCAAGTCAAGCCACCTGTGGTGGTTCGGATCGAATAACATAGTGGAACTCCAGGAGTGGGAAAACTTTCCTGCTTAAGTGCACACAGTAACACTAAATGGAGCACAAGAGATTCCAAACATAGAGCCTTTCCTACTTGCAGTTGCAAACAAATGTGACACTCTAGGGTTGGCGAAGACGTTTATAGAGTGCCTAAAGCGCAACGAAAATGGTAAGTTGAACAGTAAGGTAAATGGTAAGTCAAATGGTTTAGTCAAATTGTAAGTCAAATAGTAAGTTAAATGGTAAGTGAAATAAGTTAGATGGTAGGTCAAATGGTCAGAAACATGGTAAGTCGGTAGACAATGGTAAGAAACAACCGCTGAGTTCGACTCTCAAGGAGATGGAATGGGTCGAGAACTGGGCAGCCGAAACACTTCATCAAGAAGCCTTTGGAGATTAGATAAAATTCATTCGAAACCCCAGTCCCAAGGCTCCACTCCATTGATGAAGCAACACAACCTAATGCTTAGAGGTGACAAATTAGTTGTGGCAAGTAAACCTGCCGAAGCTGTGGTTTAGGATTCTGTAAAATATCCAGTCCTACTACCTGCCACTCATCGGATCACCGACTTGACCATCGAAGTGCGCCACACCACAAAGCTCCACATGGGAGTAAACCACGTTACGGCCAGCCTGCGTCAATGGTGGTGGATACCGAGAGCCAGACAGAGAATCAAGGGCATAATTCGGCAGTGCCGAATTATGCCCTTGATTCCCTGTGGACCACCGACCCTCCCTCTACCGGATTATTGAGTTGGTCATTACCGTCCCTTTGCGGTAACTGGTGCAGATTATGCCAGCCTCTTTTCTGTCGAGAAAGACACTCAAATTGGCCAATGGTACATTGTCCTATATACTTGTGCATCCACACGAGCGGGTCTCCTGAAAGTTGGCAAGGACCTGTCCGCAGAAACATTCCTAAGAACCCATCTAAGTGAAAATGATCAAGTTGTGCCTTCAGAAAACGTTACAGAAAGCTATGGTGACCGAAGACGAACTGCACACCGTACTTTGTGAGATAGTAGCGAATCTCAATGACCGTTCGCTAACATGTACATCACATTTGGTTGATGACTATCAACCACTGACACCATCCCAGCTGATGCTTGGATATCGTCTGGACAGCATACCTGTCGCAACGCCTGATCAGGAGGAAGAAGTTGATCCCTCTATGTTCACAACGGAGCTTCTATCATGACGTCAGGCAAACGTCCAGAAGGTTCTACACCATTTTCAAAAGAGATTCCAAAAGGAGTACTTGACCATTCTTCGGCATAATGCCGTGGATGCATTTCTTCGGCATATTGTCCAGATCCACGGCGAGGGCTCCAGGCTGCTGTGGAACCTGGGCTGGGTCATCGAGCTACACAAAGACAAAGCTGGTCACGTAAGAAGCGCGAAACTAAAAACACGCGGTGGGACAGTCAGTCGACCGGTAGGATTGCTCTATCCATTAGAAGTGCAAGCGAGAGAATCCTCGGAGGCTTCGTTCGAGTTGTTGCGGACGGCGTTGTAAGGAATAAAGATGGCCGAGCTACCCCTGATAATTGAGACAGCTCAAACACAACAGCTGTACGTGAGCCAAACGCTGCCAGACCCAAAAGAGCAGCAGCTCTAGCATCAAAATAGCAAATCGTCACACAGGTGCAATAAGTGACAATACGCTTTTCTCTTGATGGGGAGTATGTTGGAGACAAGGATACATGTCTCACTAGAAGAAGGAAACTGTAATTGTGTATTTGATTTTGGTGCAGCTAGACAAGCAGGGTGACGAATGCAGCTGCAGTTTAGAGTGGTGAAGAGAGAACTGTCTTATGACCCATCTTCCCCTCGTATTCTTCTTTGCATTTGCCGATTGCTTCCGCCTTTCCTTGCCTGGTTTTCCCACTATTGATGTATAAAGCAAGGTGTTTCTCTTTATTCGACAATACGTCGTTTTAAGGTAAATATAACACTGAAATGAATCATTTCTACGGTATGGTATGGTAATATGTTTTGATTATGGAAATAGGCCTACGTTAATAGTTTCATTTAGTTGGAGTAAGATGTTTTTCATGTTTTGAATATCCTGGGTTACTCGGAGTGCACATTCCTGTCTAGGGCAGGAAGGCATTCAACCACCTTTGTGCCGAGCAACTTCAGGCCATGTCAGTGTGTTTTGAACAATCGTGAGGAATGGTTATACTACCACACTGCCACAGGATGTTCGTCCGGGGGAATGGATTCCTCATTTCTGAAGAAATTATACGTGTCTTTGGACTGAACAATTGACTAGAGATAAGTCTACTTTAGTAAGTAGTCTGTATACTAACATCCTCTTATGTAAATAGAGGTGCAGTTTTTAGTAGAGTGTATAGTTTTGAAGCACAGTTATGACCGTGTGGTGACGAGACAGTTTATTCCACATCGATACGATATCAACATCCAAGTAAGTTCCATGTAGTAGAGGTATCTAATGTGATCATAGTGATTTCAACGTGAATCATGTGTGTAACAAGTTTTAGTGTTTCAAGGGCATGAAAAACCCTACACTAATATCGCTTCATAGTTTTCTCACCGTCTCGCAATCTTACCTGAAATTACAACCGTATTAGAGGCAGATGAGTTTCCAGCTCAACAATCTTGCGGTATAAATGAAGTTTCATTTTTTCAATGTTGATAGTACCCTTTTGTCAAATAGTGTTAGGCATTTAACTGTCCTGTGTTGTTTTCAGTTAATATCCAAGCCTAATAAATCTGGATACATGTCTTCTAGAACTCTTAGACCTATTGGGGTAAGGTAAAACCAATAGGTTAGTACGGAAGGATTAGGTTGCACCAGAAGCTCTGAATAGCTTAAAAATTGATAGGGCCTTCAATTTTGTACCCTATCATATCATAACTGTATATTGGAGCCATAACATGTAAACTGTACAATCTTGTTGTTATGAACTGTTTCAACTGTCACAAAGAGGACAAATTTAGGTGAGTGCTGATTGGGTCGCCACAAACAGATGCCGTAAGTAGCAAAAATTTGTATTTTATTAGGCATAAAACATTTGTTCAACCTATGACACCATCACGCGGTAATTTCGACTTTTTAATATTATACATTACTCTTTTTGGATTCTTTCATGGTTTTGTAAAATTTATTGCTATTTATGTATTTAGGTATATATATATATATTTATATATATACATTCATTCAAAATATTTGATTAATTAAACAAATGTTTCCTTGTTTGCCCCATACCTCAGTGACTACTGTTCGGGGATACTACGTAGGAGTCTATGTCCCTCCATGAGATGAGTGCTGTGTAGGGCGTCACGCATATTCACTACGGATTCGTTGTGATCCACGCGTATCGGGTAAAAATTCTCCATTGCTCGTCGTACGGGAAACTGTGCTCTGTGTACAGGGATTTATATTGGCGATAGTTAGATTTGACGATTTATAAAATCGTTGATGTCCTCATTAGTGAAGTGATTTTGTTAAATGTCCTCATAGATGAAGTAATATTATTGATGTCCTCTCATTTGAAGTGATATTCACCAATGTCTTCATTGGTGAAGTGATATTGTTGATGTCCTCATTGGTGAAGTTGTATTGTTGATGCCCTCAATGGTGAAGTGATATTGTTGATAGGTAAAATACTATCGTTGATGTCCTTATGGAGAAGTGATATCGTTGATGTCCTCGTTAGTGAAGTGATATTGTTGATGTACTCCTTCGGGAAGTTATATTGTTGATATCCTGATTGTTGAAGTGATATTGTTGATGTCCTCATTAGTGAAGTGATGTTGTTGATATACTTATTAGTGAAGTGATATTGTTGATGTGATGTCCTCATTGGTCAAGTGATATTGTTGAAGTCCTCAATGGTGAAGTGATATTGTTGATGTCTTCATTGGTAAAATTATATTGTTGATGTCATCATTGGCGAAGTAATATTGGTAATTTCCTCATTGGTGAAGCAATATTGTTGATGACCTATTGGTGATGTGATATTGTTAATGTCCTCATTGGTGAAGTGATATTGTTGAAGCAAGATTGGTAACGTTATATTTGTTTTACCAATAAATCGTTGCAGTAATCTGCGAGTTCATAGATAAAATTAACAAATACTTGATAACAGTGGAAGCAATATTCGTAAATTTGTAAAAAGTAAATTCTTTACCAATTTATTTAAAAGTTACAAGTAAACCAGTGAGTACAAATCCCGGATGATTTACTGAACAGGGTTGATTTCGAATGGGCTTATAAATTTGTAAAACAATAAAATGATTTGTGTTTATGAAAAAAGTTTAACTTTTTTCTGTTTTGTTTGCGTTGAATGCAAAATGAACCAATAGAGTTAAAAGCATTTCTTTGTATTCCCAAGTAAATGTTTGCAATGATTTGGGAATTGTAGCATTTAACTTGTACTAAAAAAACATTCACGACGTTATTTCAAATAGAACAATTTCGTTACTTACAAGTTAATTCTCAATGTTCGTGTCTATCCGGATAAAGGACCCCCAATTGTTCATTGAACAGGAAAACAACCGAGGATGGTGCGTGCAACAAGAGATCCAATCGTATTAACAGTGATTGGAAGTGTGGAGGTTCACGAGCAGCAGCCGAATGCAAGATCACAAGGTCTGGTGATAGAGGCATGCATCCAATCATTCGCCTTACAGGCAAGGGTTCATAATCTTGTGTTCGCGGATTTGATAACCTATGCAAGTGGAAGTATCCTGCTGAAGGATATGCCCGATGACAAACTAGGAAACGTGAAAATGCCTGCAAGCGTATCGGATATTTTGCTTCTTATTCATACGTGGTTGGTGACCTCGATACCGTTGGTAAAGGGCTGTTCTACCGATAGTGATACTGACGCCACATTTGTAACAGTCATTGATATGATCCATCGCGGATTGCGATCAGTATTGTCAAGTATACTATAAATATACCTCCACCCTGCTATAGAATAATCATGACCAGAGTCAATGCAATCGCCTAGTACAACAATGTTTGCATTATATCATCATACATAAATGAATGCAATAATTTACTGCACATAACAATAATTACACATACATTATCAACTGCGAATAGTTTGGTGTGGCTATTGGAATCGTGTTTATGAAAAGCGATCAACCTCACGGGCCAACATGGCAATAGTCTTTCTATACCGTCGCACCCAACAGAGCCAGGAGCACAGTCTCCTCGCCCCGCGGTGATGGGAGCCCTGTCATGTTGCTCTCTCACTGCCCCGCGGTGATAGGAGCCCTCTCATGTTGCTCTCTCACTGCCCCGCGGTGATGGTAGCTCTGTCATTTTGCTCTCTCATTGCCCCTCGGTGATGGGAGCCCTGTCATGTTGCTCTCTCACTGCCCAACAGTGACGGGAGCCCTGTCATGTTGCTCTCTCATTGCCCCGCGGTGATGGGAGCCCTGTCATGCTGCTCTCTCACTGCCCCGCGGTGATGGGAGCCCTGTCATATTGCTCTCTCACTGCCCCGCGGTGATGGGAGCCCTGTCATGTTGCTCTCACTGCCCCGCAGTGACGTGAGCCCTATCATGTTGCTCTCTCATTGCCCCGCGGTGATGGGAGCTCTGTCATGTTGCTCTCTCACTGCCCCGCGGTGATGGGAGCCCTGACATGTTGCTCTCTCACTGCCCCGCGGTGATGGGAGCCCTGTCATGTTGCTCTCATTGCCCCGCAGTGACGGGAGCCCTGTCATGTTGCTCTCACTGCCCCGCGGTGATGGGAGCCCTGTCATGTTGCTCTCTCACTGCCCCGCAGTGACGGGAGCCCTGTCATGTTGCTCTCTCACTGCCCCGCGGTGATGGGAGCCCTGTCATGTTGCTCTCTCACTGCCCCGCAGTGACGGGATCCCTGTCATGTTGCTCTCTCATTGCCCCGCAGTGATGGGAGCCCCGTCATGTTGCTCTCACTGCCCCGCAGTGACGGGAGTCCTGTCATGTTGCTCTCTCATTGCCCCGCAGTGATGAGAGCCTTGTCATGTTGCTCTCTCACTGCCCCGCGGTGATGGGAGCCCTGTCATGTTGCTCTCACTGCCCCGCAGTGACGGGAGCCCTGCCATGTTGCTCTCTCATTGCCCCGCGGTGATGGGAGCCCTGTCATGTTGCTCTCTCACTGCCCCGCGGTGATGGGAGCCCTGTCATGTTGCTCTCTCACTGCCCCGCGGTGATGGGAGCCCTGTCATGTTGCTCTCTCACTGCCCCGCGGTGATGGGAGCCCAGTTATGTTGCTCTCCCACTGCCTTGCCTTGACCGAAGCCCTTTCCCATCCCCCCGCCGTGACAAGAGCCCTGTTCCAACACCAGCCGTGCGGGAGCCTTGTCACACCACCCATCGTGAGGCGAGCCTTGTCTCACCCCCGCAAGTCATCCTCTCTAACCAGAGTCGTCTGTCTCCTGTCAATGGGCCCTGTGATGCAACCGCTACTTCCCACGCCTCGTGGGACCGCTGGCATCACTGCTGGTGCCGTCATTACCGCTACCATAACTAAAGGGCACCAGCTGCTGGAGGGCTCCTGAGGGTGGGTGGGGGGCCACCAGCACCACAGCCCTGCCCCCAGCCTGACATGCGGCGCCTCAGGCAACCCGTGTAAACAGGCGAGGAACGTGGAGCCACAATCACGCTCACAGGCCATAGGGTGATGCAACAAGAGGGATTGGACAAGGTACGTACAAAAATGCAGGTAAAGTCCATAATCGAACACTTACATAAACGGACTTTTCCTGATCGTATGAGTTCTTTTATAAATCGAATAAGTTATTTTATCATCTTAATGCGTACTTCTAATGAGTTATTAGAACTTTTACACGTATAGAAATATTAAGTTTGTAACTTTTTTCTGAATGGGAGAACGGCGAATATCTGACGCTTTTTAAGAAGAATTTTTTGGGGGTGATGAATAAAATTTTCATAGAACTTTGAAGGTTATATTTTTGGAGAACATATTAAATTTTCTGTTGTTACTCACATTCAAGGGCTATTTATTCAAGGAAAATAATGGATTGCAGGAAATGTTGCCAGTTTATTCAAACTCACGATGTAAGAATAAATGTGATTATCGCAATTAGGTGTGGGAGAAATAAGGTGAGAACTAGGGAGCATGACCTGTCACGCTGATGGTCGAAATAATACTGTCGGATACCTGCAAGGTCCATGTACACCTCCATGCGGCTACGCATAAGGTTACTCTCATACCCGTACACACACGTACTTTTAATCCAGCACCAGGTGCCCTGGGCCCATCAACGATCAACACTGAATGAAAATAACATTGACACCGAGTTCAGAAGAACAGAAATTGAGGTCGGAGCTTCCACTATTTCAAGCTCAAAACGTTTTAACAATCTACCAGCTGGCATTCAGAATTGCGCAAGCGTATCTTCTTTCAAGCAGAAATGTACTACTCTATTCCTTGCCGGTGGGCAGGGGCAGGCAGAGTGAAACAATTGATGACGACCAACACGAAACTGAGAGCGTGAAGCTATAGTTTCCGGCGCGCAGAGCTTCAACACTATCACCCTGTCCACATAACACACACAACACCTCACATACTATGTTCCTCTGACTTCCCTTTGTATGTGTCGTTGAACAACTAATAACTGTTCATTCAAACACGGCTGCTCTTTTGCAGTATTTTGCAATTTCCCTTTAGCGTGCTGTGTCCCTTTGACTTTGCATTGTCCTGGAGTTAAAAGAAATAGTCTTTGCTTTCAAGGACAAACGAGCATAGTACAGTGTAACCTTATTCAATCACTTCCAAACCCTCCTCTCAGCGCAACAGTTTTTTTTCTCAGCTGTAATTTTACGCCGATAGGGAAATATATAATGCGATTCATCAGTACTACTTTCGTATTTACACAAAGCGAGTAATTTAACGTCACGTAACGACTGGGATCTCCTCGCACATCGTCTCTTTAAATATGCCCGACTCGGATCAAACAAGCATGTATTGCAGCAGAATGTCTGACCGCAATAGTATGAGTAAATAGTATTTCACCATAAACGACTGTTGTGAAGGTATATAGATAGGGATAAATAGAGTTAGTTTTGTTGGGGGGCGGGGGGTCGGAACCGGTTTTGGCTCGTGAATCAGTTAACGGGGAAAGGGTGGGCTTACGGCACTTGCATTTGATTATATGTTGGAAGGTTTCGTGGTTAAGTATATTTATTTGGGTTTCTTACGTCATAGTATTTACATTTTTTTTATTTTCGATGGCGAGTTACATTTTTAAGCGTTGATCAAGCAACCTCTAGGGTTGGAATTTATCTGGCAGGGGTCGGCGGCGCGATGAGCGGCGCAGAGACGCGAAGGGGGGCGGGGCAGCCCCCTGAGTTTTCAGCAGCCTGTGATTTGGCAGCGGGCGGACGGGTAGCTCGCATGGTGGTGGATGGGGCTTTCAGCTTACGCTTTCGATTGTATTTTGGGCTGTTTTTTGGTAGTGTACATGTATAGTTTAACTGATTATTGGTGTTTTATTGTATTCATCTTTTTTTTTTAAATAGCTGCATTGGGGCATACTTGGTTCCTCACTGTTATTCATTATACAATTCTTCGGTTCTGGTAGGAATATTCCTTCATCTCATTTTGAACGGGGGTAGGGGCATGACCCCCTCCCCATATAT
>SDVV010033354.1:0-11310 GCA_016164225.1 Gammarus roeselii
TATATATGTTTATATATGTAAATATATATATATGTTTATATATGTAAATATATATATATGTATATATATATGTATATATATATGTATATATATATGTATATATATATGTATATATATATATCTTTATTCGCACATTAACAGGGGGAGGGGGCTTACTCGACTGTAATAAATGGTGACCGTATAAAACAGCGTCCACAAAATAACGGTGACCGAAACAACATCAGCTGTAAAAAAATTGTGGTCGTAGAAACACAATTGCTGTAAAGAAATCGGCGGTAAAGAAACAGCGCCGTAAAAAAACGTCGGCCGTAAGAAATAATCGCCCGTAGAAAAACAGCGGCTTTTAAAAAAACGATGACCGTAATGAAACAACGACCGTGATGAAACGTCGGCTACAAAAAGAATACGACCGTAAAATCGGTGACCCTAATTGAACGATGACCGTAAAAACCAGCGACTGTACAAAAACAGCGACCGTTAAAAACTGCGGCAGTGAAATAACCGCTGCCGTAAAATAACAACAGCCGTAACAACACAGTGAAACCGTTGCGGGAAAACCCGTAGCCGTAAAACAACAGCGGTCTTAATAACGTCAGTTAAAAAAAACAGCGATCGTTAAATACGGTGGCCGTAAAATTGCCGGTCGGCCACATAAAAAACGTCGACCGGGAAAAAAACGCGACTGTGAACAAAAAATGTCGGCTGTTTAAAAACAGCGGCTTTAAAAAAATGCGGTCGTAAAAAAACGACATCTGTATTAAAACGGCGGCAGTAAAAAAATGCGCTCGGAAAAATACAGCAGCCCTAAAAAAAATCGGCCGTAAGAAAACAGCAGCTGTAAAAAAAATGACGGTCGTAAAAACACGGCGGCCGTTAAACCACGTAGACGGTGAAAAACGTCAGTTGCAAAAAACGACGGCCGTAAAAAAATCGCACGCAAATAAATCGCCTGCTCAACAAAACGACGATCGGTAACAAACGGCCCCGTGAAAAACTGCTGATAAAAAAACGCCAGCAAAACAAAACGGTGCAATTAAAAAGAAGTGCCCGTAAAAACGCGCCTGTTGTAAATTCGACCTTAAAAACGGGTCGCATAACAAACAGCGACCGTGAAAAGACAGTGACAGTAAAAACGGCGACTATGTGTAGAAAGTGCCCGTAAAAAAAAACGATTATTTTAAAAAATGGGCTAGTAATGAGCAGAAACCGTAAAATATCATCGCCCGTAAATACAAGCGACCGTAAAATAACAGCGCCTTTTAAATTAAAAACGATGCCTAAGAAACATCAGCGCTCGTAAAATATCTGTAGAATATCTATATATATTTCTAAAAACTGGAAATTGTCTGCAGAATATCTGTAGAATATCCAGAGAAAATATGCGGAATATCTGTAAACTATCTGTAGAATACCTGTGGAATAGCTGCATGATATCTTGGATATCTTCAGAAAACCTGTGTAATATCTAAAATATCTGTAGATAATCTGTACATTTTTGGTTTAATATATGAATAATATACATGGAATTTCGGGAGAATATCTAAAGTTTTTTTCTGCCTTTCATTTTCCACCGGTCTTTCAGCATTTTTTTTTCAGTTCCTTCTTACCGTGTTTTCCCTACATTTTTCCCATCGTTGTTTTCTGATGTTTTTCTACTGTTGTTTCTATTGTTTTTTCCTACTCCTTTACAGATGTTTTCCATAGAAGATCAACATATTTTTGCAAAATATCACTAGAATATCTGCAAACATATCTATAAAAAATATGGGGAATGTCTGGAGAAAATCTATAGAATATGTAGAATACGGGTGAAATATTATAGGGAAATAAGCCGCTCTTAAAATTTGCATTGCATTTAAAAAATTAACATGAGTAAAATGTGCTATATTTCGATCACGGACTGTGATCCTCATCAGGCACGATAAAAATAATTAGAATACCTAAATCTGAAAAGATAAAAAAAGGTAAATTTTTACAGATTCACTAAGAGTACAATATCAGTAAAAACAAACAAGGCACAGTACCAAAGCAACTGACAGGAACATTCGCGTGAATGGTTACGGGCAACGTTTGAAGGTAAGAGCGGCTTATTTCCCTATTATATTCCGGTTCGTGATTGAGCTCTTTGCCTCTAACGGGTGAAATATCTTTAGGAAATCTATAGTGTCTATTTATCATCAGAATATATGAACAATATCTGTAGAGCAAGAAACTTTTATTTCTAACATATATGTAAGTGTATATGTATATATGTAAAATATGTACACATGTTTGGTATACAGTTGTTTGCACGGTATTTTTTTCTAATATACATATTACTAAACATCGGTAATATTGTCGTTGGTCTATAATTACTGATATTCTAAACTTCACAATTTTGGGAATAAGGATGACTCGCAATTTTAAGAGACTTAGGAAATATACCGGGTTCGAATGATTCTTGTCCTTAGGAATAAGGATGACTCTCGCAATTTCAAGAGACTGAGGAAATATACCGGGTTCGAATGATTCTTGTCCATAGGAGACATGATAGAATTCTCTACATCTTGTGGTGTTGTAGCTTACAGAATGAACGAATTAGGGTAATCCCCTTGCATGTAATGTAATGGATCAAAAGGGCTATCGTTACATGACTCAGCAATTGACTTTCCAATACCAACAAAAAACTCATTAAATACCTTGGCAATATCAACATCGTTTTCGTATCTAGTCATTGTGAACAATAGTTTTAATAGCGTCTTTCTTTTTATTTGTGCCTGAAAAAGAGCGGAAAATTTTATTAATTAGATTCCATGTTGTTTTCGTGTCATCTTCAAAGTTGTTAGATTTATCTGTGAAATATAGTTTCTTAGATACTATGATTAGATTTGTTACATAATTCCTAAATATTTTAAACTCGTGTTCAGGGTATTTATTTTGCATGTATAATATATAATATGCTTCTCTTCTCTTATTATTGGAAAAAAGAGCAGATGTGATCCAGGATTTCTGCTTAGATTTTTAAGACAAAGTTTTTATTTTAATAGGACGGCAATTATTGTAAGTTGAGTATAGTATATCAGAGAGGTCTTCAATGGCATCGTCAGGATTTCTATTTGCCATAATGTTTTGAAAATTATGAATACTCAAATTAGATTGCATTGCTTTCAAAGACTCCTCGTTAATATTGCGGTATTGCGGGACTTTATTTCTAAAATTTCCAAGAAGGGACTTATAAGCAGAGTACTTCTTTCTATTTAAAAAGACGGGCAGTGATCCGCAGTGTCGGACAGTATTATTCCAGAGAGGAACTCATCTGGAGAAGTTGTAAACATGTTGTCAATTAGTGAACTACTAGCTGATTTTTTAAATATTCGAGTAGGTTTAGTTATCAGTGGAATAAGGGATAAAGAATTGAAACAGTTCGTAAAATATAAAGATCCGGTACCATTGTTGGAGCTGAGAAGATTGAAGTTGAAATCACCACCCAAAATAACGCGTCACGCGAAACCCGTCACGCGAAACGCGTTACGCGATAGGTTGACGCGTATCGCGTCACGCATATTACGTCACGCGATACGCGTCACGCAATACGCGTCATGCGATACGCGTCACGCGATACGCGTCACGCGATACGCGTCATGCGATACGCGTCATGCGATACGCGTCACGCGATACGAGTAACGCGATTTTCGTCACGCGATACGAGTCAGGCGATACGCGTCACGCGAGACGCGTCACGCGAGACGCGTCACGCGAGACGCGTCACGCGAGACGCGTCACGCGATACGCGTCACGCGATACACGGCACGCGATACGCGTCATGCGATACGCATTTTGCGATACGCGTCACGCGATACGCGTCACGCGATACACGGCACGCGTCATGCGATACGCGTCATGCGATACGCAACACGCGATACGCATTTTGCGATACGCGCCACGCGATACGCGTCGCGCAATACGCGTCACGCCATACGCGTCACGCGATACGCGTCACACGATACGCGTCACGCCATACGCGTCACGCAATACGCGTCACACGATACGCGTCACACGATACGCGTCATGCGATACGCGTCATGCGATACGTGTCTCGCGATACGTGTCACGCGATACGAGTAACGCGATATTCGTCACGCGATATGTGTCACGCATTACGCGTCACGCATTACGCGTCACGCGATACGCGTCACACGAAACGCGTCACACGATGCGCATCACGCGTCACGCTATAAGCGTCACGCGATACACGTCACGCGATACGCGGATACGCGTCACGCAATACGCGTCACGCAATACACGTCACGCGATACGCGTCATGCGATACGCGTCACGCGATACGCGTGTCGTGTACGCGTCACGCGATACGCGTCACGCTATACGCGATACGCGTCACGCGATACGCGTCATGCGATACGCGTCACGCGATACGCGTCATGCGATACGCGTCACGCGATACGCGTCACGCGATACGCGTTACCCGATACGCTTCACGCAATACGCGTCACACGATACGCGTCACGCGATACGCATCACGCGATACGCGTCACGCGATACGAGTTGCGCAACCCGCGCAACGCAATACACGATACGCGACACGCGATGCGCGTCACGCGATACGCGATACGCTTCACGCAATACGCGTCACGCGATACGCGTCACGCGATACGCGTTACCCGATACGCTTCACGCAATACGCGTCACACGATACGCGTCATGCGATACGCATCACGCGATACGCGTCACGTGATACGCGTCACGCGATACGCATCACGCGATACGCGTCACGCGATACGAGTTGCGCAATCCGCGTAACGCAATACGCGATACGCGTCACGCGATACGCGATACGCTTCACGCAATACGCGTCACACGATACGCGTCACGCAATACGCGTCATGCAATACGCGTCACGCGATACGCGTCACGCTATACGCGTCACGCAATACGCGTCACGCGGTACGCGTCACGCGATACGCGATACGCGTCACGCGATACGCGTCACGCGATACGCGTCACGCGATACGCGTCACGCGATACGCGATGCGCCTCACGCGATGCGCGTCACGCGATGCGCGTCACGCGATACGTGTCACGCGGTACGCGATACGCGTCACGCGATACACATCACGCGATACGAGTTGCGCAATCTGCGTAACGCGATACGCGGTACGCGTCACGCGATACGCGTCACGCTATACGCGTCACGCAATACGCGTCACGCGATACGCGTCACGCGATACGCGTCATGCGATACGCGTCATGCGATACGCGTCACGCGCAATACGCGTCACGCTATACGCTTCACGCAATACGCGTCACACGATACGCTTCACGCAATACGCGTCACGCGGTACGCGTCACGCGTCACGCGATACGAGTTGCGCAATCTGCGTAACGCGATACGCGATACGCGTCACGCGATATGCGTCACGCGCTACGCGTCACGCAATACGCGTCACACGATACGCGTCACGCAATACGCGTCACGCGATACGCGTCACGCGATACGCGTCACGCGGTACGCGTTACGTGATACACATCACGCGATACGCGTCACACGATACGAGTTGCGCAATCTGCGTAACGCGATACGCGGTACGCGTCACGCGATACGCTTCACGCAATACGCGTCACGCGATTCGCGTTACTTGATACGCATCACGCGATACGCGTCAAGTGATACGCGTCACGCGATACGCGTCACACGCGATACGCGTTGTACATGTATCATATGTATTTTGAATTCGCATACCTATCATCAAATTTACTTTAAATTTTGTATATCCATCCTCATATGAATCTTAAATGTGTGTATTATCTATGGATAGACTTGTGGCGGTAGAATAATACCATTCCATCTGCATATGCCCTCCCCAACTTACGAAGGCCCATCCACTTATCATGACTCTATGACACTTGTACTTAGCGGATGATATGAATACATACTGTCTACACGCAGTGATGGACTGTGTATTTGTCACCTAATCTGACCTGATTGTCCCGCCGCTCAATACACGCACTCCAGACTGATTGCGCATATTTATTTATTTTATTCTTCAATGGGCATTCTACGTGTATTTATGCACATGGATGTACTGTTTTATACGTAATCTAGATATGTATGTTTCCCCGGTTTGTGTATGAATGCATACAATTGTAAATATATTTCTTTGTTATGCCAGTGGTTCTCTAACTCACAAAGACCCACCGATACCGTCCCACTCTTTGCTATTCAATTAATTGTGCTGTGGGTTTTAATTATATTATTCATACTAATTACTATGCGAAAGATTCAAAGGTCAAATAACAACACCTTGTCTCATTTGGATATAATGCATACCTATACATGTGCACCTCAAACCTACCTTGATAGCTCTTTCGTCGTGACACGTTAGGGAGCTCAATGTTCCACGAGAATAACACACCGCTCGTGTACGAAGAAACCTTTTTAAATTGATTTTATTATAATAATGATCCTTTCTCTGTCTTTTTTGTTTTGTCATTGACTCTCTGTCTCGCAAAGACCCACTCATACCGTCGCATTCTTTGCAACCCAATGAATTAGGCTGTACTGCTGAATTAGCAATTCTCACTCTAACTAATTGTTATATAAAAGATCCCATTGACAAATCGCCACACCATATGTCAACAGGATGCAGTGCATATTTATTTGTGTACATTAAAACTTACCCTGATAGCTCTCTTGTCATGACATGTTTAGGCTGTAGTCGTGGTCGTATGACCAGCTAGGATATTAGAATGGCTCCCTACCGCTCGCACACAGCTCCAACTACTTAGTTACAAGTTCTAAGCTTGTCATTTTACTTATTTTAGATTTACTATGTATAAATTTATTGTTTCAAACAAAGAACATACCATTTGTGTATGAATAACCTTTTTTTTGGTTTATTTTATTATCTTCCGACAAGATGACGCGATCCGCAACAACAACTCCCGTACAGAGTCATGTTGCAGAAAACGTCACCTCCCGTCAGAAGTCGCCTTGCAGGTAGCGTCACCTCGCATTAAGAGTTGTCTAGCATGAAGCATCACTTTCCGTCAAGAGTCGTCTAACGGATATCGTCATCTCCCGTCATGAGTCGTCATGCAGGTTGCGTCACCTCCGCTTATGAGTCGGTTTGGAGGTAGTGTCACCCTCCGTCATCAGTCATCTTGCAGATAGCGTCATCTCTTGTCTGAAATCGTTTTGAAGATAGCAACAACTCCCGTTCCGAGCCGTCTTGCAGATAGCATCACCTCCCGTCAGGAGTCGTGCTGCAGGAAGGGTCACCTCCCGTCAAAAGTCGTCTTACTGCTTGGGTCACCTCTCGTCAGGGATCATCTGACTGGTAGCGTCACCTCACTCCATGGGTCGCCTTGCAAATCGAGTCACGTCCAGTCATGTTGCGTCTTGCAGGTAGTATTGCTTCCCGTCATGAGTCGTTTACGAATAGCGTTTTCTCCCGTCATAAATTACCTTGCAGGTTGCGTCTTTTCCAGTCAGGAGTCGTAATGTAGTAAGGTTCACCTGCTGTCGGGAGTTGCCTTGCTGCTAACGACACCTCTCGCACTGGTCGTCCTCCAGGTAGCGTCATCTCCCGTCATGAGTAGTCTTACAGGTTGCCTCCCTCCTCGTTAGGATTCGTTTTTGCAGGTAGTGCCATTTCTCGTCATGAATTGTCTTGCAACTAGCGTCAACTCCCATCCAGGGTCGTCCTCAATGTAGTATCACTTCCCGTCAAGAATCGTCTTACGAATTGAGCCTTTTTGCGTCATGAGTCGTCTTGGAGGTAGTATCACCTTCTGTCAGGTTATCTATTGTCTAGAGTCGTCTTGCATGTTTCTCCACCTCTAGTCAGGAGTCGTTTTACAGGTAACACCGCCTCCAGTCAAGTCATCTCTCAACAAGTGTCGTTATTCAGAAAGCGTCACCTCCCATCATGAGTTGTTCCGCAGGTACCATCACTTCTCGTCAGGAGTAATTTTACAGATCGCTCCACCCTTGCAAGAGTTGTCTTGCAGGTTGCGTCACCTCCGGTCATGAGTCATCTTGCAGATAGCATCTCACCCCGTCAAGAGTAGTAACACGAGATGCGGGACGCGTAACGCATGACGCGCATAGCGTGACGCGTGATGCATAATTCATTGCATCCGCGCGGATGTCATATTTCATACCCGCATCCGCGGATGGCAAAATTGATCTATCCAGATTGTTAAATGTTTCATTGCTCGTAGCTAAACATCCACGAGCCATTCTTCGACAGAGTATTATCAAAAAGTATATTTTATTATCACACGTGAACGCGTTTTTCTTGTGCACCGCTCGTAGATGGGATAATTAAATAATTATTGAATAGGTTGCAATGAGGTATTATCTGAACTATCTTACTGAGAGTAGTATTTTAGAACAGTCTCTTTTTAGCTCTTCCAACAGGTATTTTATGTACGAAATATGCGCCCATGGCCGCATGGGCCGGCCGTATATCTGAATAGATTTCGACTCATTGTCGTTGCGAGGACGAGTGCAGAAATTGTTGAATATCATCTCCTGGATTGTCAACTTCACGCCTCTCAAAGAGCTATATGTTGTGTCTAGTGGTTTAGCAAGCAAGGACGTCGTCACGGAGACCTGTGGCCTGCTGCTCGCAAAGGAGGAGAGACAGACTCCTCTCGAATTAACATGTGTAGGCAAAATAATGTACGATATCAATCTATCCTCGTCTAAAACTCGATAACTATCCAAAAGAAAGTATTTGTTCAGGGTAAAAATGTCATAACCATTAAAGAAACAACGCTTTGAGTGTCTGCCTGTGCTTGTTCAAGACTTTTCTATTTATGCCGTAATTGCACTTGTCTATTTTGTGTGCATATCCATTCAAGATATGTATACACACGCGAGTATAATGATATATTTCTGTTTTCAATATCTGGTTGTTGTCAGTTCTGCTTATATAAGATTACATGAAATGTGTTTCCAACCGGGCTAGAATTGGGTGTACGTAATTGCATAAGACGTGCCAATGCCCAGAAACAACTTCTGCTCGGACGCAAAATCACTTCTTTAATAAACGCGTCCATGAAGACTAAGTATGCGATCGAGTTCTCACACTCTATTTGATGCCGTTCAAAAAGACATGAGTCGTGTTTTCGACGTCATTTTTTGCTGTATAGTTTTAGTGCATGTATCACGGGACACTCTGAAGTTCCCGTTCAGTTGTCCATCGTATCCAACAGTCTAGCTTCGCTGGATCACGCGTAGTAGAGTGTGTCTAAGTGTTTCGCTGGATCACGCGTAGTAGAGTGTGTCTAAGTGTTTATCAATTGAACCAATTTCATTTCAACGCACACTATTTCTTCGTGACTTGTTTGTACACCGATAGTAATGAACCTAATACATTATCCACTCTCAGCATCGATTTGTTGCTGTGATAAATATGCTGCCGCTATACGTTGGCGAGAACATCAGCTCAATCAAACAACTAATTCGATAAGCACAAATTTGTCCGATAACTATTGTATCACTTACATTTATTGCCATGTACTTTAAATAATATTGAATTGTGAACATTTGTTAGCAGATCTACTTTGATTATCAGAATTGTATTATTTGTCATCAAGGCGTCTCCTGTCGCTCTGGTAATGCGTCAGGACAACATAATGAGCCTCATACTCACAGCTGGGATGGATAAATAGGCGTCAGGAGTAAATTAAACGAATAATCGGGTCATTGTTTATTCACAGCATCATGAATGATGTTTCACGTGACGCGGCTGCTTCAGATATGTTCGTGTCACCTCCACAGTGTTTTGTTTGTCATCAATTGTAACATGGGAACGATGCTGGACTAGAGGTCGATAACTACTAATTATTATCCTCAACTTATATGGGAAGGAGACCGAGCGCTTCTTAGCCACAGTCACCTGAAGGCCGCCGTGACGAGCACATCTCTAATGAGTGGCAAATGATTTGACATGTTGGTTCATTTTCTGCCCAGTTTCGGCACGAAGAATTTCTGCGGTCAAGACAGTAACCTCGGTATTTTCAACAATCCTTTCAACATTAGACACTTAATAAACAATAATTGTACGGAATAAACTCGCACCACGCGTTTGTCTCCATCCTTCTAGACACGTGGTACACTAGACCCTCTTACTAAACACGTAGTGCAACACAAGACACTCGTATACAAGATACGTAGGGCGACACTGGACACGTTGTGTGACACTAGACCCTCCTATCTGAGAAAATCCTGCCTCCTACGTACGATGATTTTTGAGCCCTTTTTGATCATTCTTCTCCTGACGTGGGTCAGGAATGTACGATCGACCATCACCAGCGGACTGTACCAGAGGGTACACGACGGTTCGGCAGGAGAGTACGGGGGCACTTTGGTGACCTACCCCTACATTAGAAAAACGAGGTGAGGAAAGAGATGAATACGAAATTAGTCGCTCTCGCCATGAGGTAAAGTAGGGGATGAGTAGCAATTATTTACACTTGCGGTGCTGTCAAAAAAACATATCTACAGATTTATATAAGTGGTATATTTTCCGTAAATCCAAACAACACTTTATGAAAACCGGAGGAATATTTCGCTCTATCATGGGAAAATAGTTAGGTGTAGCATATATTCATAGTAAATAACGAAATTGTTGCATCCAATCGAGAAGAAAACACAACTGGGATCAGCCACTCAATAATGTAGCTACAACATTAACATGACCGGCTTAACATGTCCTGCATCCTGAATGAACAGTAGCGAAAGAAAATTCGTTTATGGTTGAAAATTATGAGAAAAAAAATGAAATTATCATTTACACTTGATGTTTGAACTCATCAAAAATTGTATCGATGTTATTCATTGAGGAACTTTATCCAGATGTAACACCGTAAGAAATTTATGTATGAAGTTCGGTACTCCGTGGGAAAAGTTTGGTTTGATTTTTTATTTGCAGAGTAACCATAAACGAATTTTCTGCCTCTACTGTACCAATGAGGAGCCCTAAATTGCGCTGTATATTGTAATTCATAGTTTAGATGCTGATTGGGCTAGTTTGGAATCCTTTGTTTTGAATGAAGCCTGGTGTGAGATGCGGAAAGATCGGCGTTGAGAAAATTGCGACGACCAATTCTTATGAGCTGCAATGTTTTTTTACTTTTTTTTGATTTGTGACCACAAGTTGGTGAGCGCCTGCGATTGAAAGATCTGGGCACATATATATATATATATAAGAGGAAATAGCCCACAGTGAAAAATTAGGGAAAGACTTTATTTTAAAAGTGACAGTTTCGGAGGGGCAAGCCCACCATCGTCAGACTATTAAA
>SDVV010033355.1:0-11310 GCA_016164225.1 Gammarus roeselii
AGCTAATGTTTTCGCGCGCGAGGTTGCGCGGACTTACCTAAACCAACGACGGTCGCGCCCTACGGGGGAGCCTATTATGACTCACGTTGAGGCTCTGGAGGAAATGAGGCCCAAATCAATCAATCAATCACGATAAGATAAGGTCCCCAAAAGTAATTAACTCGTCCCAAAAGTAATGAACTTGGCTTAGAATTATTTAATAATTACAATGTCCGAGTTATATAGCGGCAAAGTCAGACGCCCAAAGTAATTAGTTACATGTTAACCATTTCATTGTTCGAATCACGGATTTGTGTTCTCGTGGTCCTTATATCTACTCTGCTGTAACCACTGGAGAACGCAGGACCTCATCATCTGCCTGCACATCAAGGGAGACTATTGTGATCATTGCCCAGATAGGTAAGAAGAGCCAAGAAGCCCCAAGTAGCCTCACCCACATTAATCTCTCAGCCAACTCATGTTACAACATGAATAGTTTGTACTGTGATGTCAGTAGAGTACTGTCAGAAAATGCAGTGCCCCTTAATACATTTTTAGCAAGCAGCCAGGATGCGTCCCAAAAGCCGGAGTATGCTCCAATCAACGCTTTTCATGTTTTCAAACCTCGACACAAGCACGTGGCAAAAATTGACCTCACGTCTCTAGAAAGCCTGTCAAACCAACTGCTTTTGTGCAAGAAGTCTTTTTTGCAAGTGCTGAACCTACTGAAGGGGCTGTTAAAATAAATCTCCCTCGCCTGAACCCACTCAAAGTTGCACGATCAATAGATAGAATATGCGGGCAGTAGAGAGAGTTGACCACAAAAGATCTGGCAGCCTCCTAATTGTCACAAAATCTCGTGAGCAGGTCATACGACTAATGAAAACAAAAGTATTGTGCAACAATATTGCAGTGGTTCCATCTGTGGCCTGGGGAAGCCAGGCTGCGTATGGGAAGATTTATGCCCCAGCATTCTCAGGGGAGAATCTTGAGGACATCCTGAAATGGCTCAAACCATGTGGGGTTGTGGGAGTTCGCAAGTTTTATCGGGACCCAGCCAAGGCAAATTCCTCTATGTATGTGCTGACCTTCCTCAAAGATAGCTGCCCGTAGACACTTGAAGTTGATTACAGCATCTATCACGTAGATCCATACTACCCAACACCCCTTCGCTTTGGGAACTGCCTCCGATGAGGACACTCTGCCAATTTTTGTCACGGGTGTGTCATCTGTGGAAACTCTGGGGAGAAGGGACATGCCTGTCCTGACTGCTCAGAGGGAGCTCCCACCTGCCTGAACTGCAAAGAGGACCACGATGCTGCCTCAAAAAGCTGCCCATTCTATACCCAAAAGCATGAGATCTGTCGTTTGAAAGTAGACCTTGGCATCACTTTCAAGGAGGCCTGAGATCGTGTCTGTCAGGACCAATTAGCCCAGACAGCGGCTGCAGATGCAAACCTTGAACCCCACCCTGCAGCTACTTCTTTCTCAGCTGCCCGGGCACCAATATCCCATTTTGCACAACCTTCTGCCCGCTTGCCATCCTACAGCATGTCACACCCTTCGTCTCCATTTCCCACTTTAACACAACTCATGGCACGTGACTCAGCATCTCAGGCTGCCTCAACATTAGAACCATCTCCAGTAACCAGCCAGCGCAATAATCATGCCTCGTATGCCAACGCACTGTCTGATGCACAACCTGATGACTGTCATCTCTCACGAGACTGCGGAGAACAGTCCAGCTGGATCACAGCAGGTCAGCGACACCATCAACGTGCTTTTTCCCGAGCGGAAACATAATCAGCCTCAGTCAACACAACAACTGCCTCCTGCTCAGCCACCTCCACTACACCTGTTTTCTCCGGTGTCTTTCATGGGAATCACTCCTCTGGTCATGTCCAACGGCTACCTCAAGCAATCCCGGTGTACTCACAGCACCCACCTTGCAATCCTGCTCCGGTTTTCTGTGCATCACTTGGCTCCAATTTTGAGGAATCTAGTATATTGCAGGTACTACGACAACTACTCCCTGTTGCCATGGGCCTGTTGCTGTGTTCAACCATGCCTGAGAAGGTGGAGTGTTTTGTAGAGATAGGCATTATCCTTACAGCAGATAGCATTGTATGCGGTACATTGCGGAAGCTGGGCCTCTCCTCTCTTTTATCTTCAACCTAAACCTTAGACCATTGCAATGGAATATCAAGGGATACTATCCTCGTCTTACAGACTTCAGCATTGCCCTGGACAGCATCCAGGGCGATCCCCAATGATAAAGCAATAAAGCTGGCCAATTACCAGTCACCACCAGCTTGTAAGGACAGGCCTGAAGGCTCTCGAGGTGGTGTTTGTGTCTTCACCCGCTTAGGCATCCCATGCCTTCCCGTTTCTGTAGTGTCTGAACTGGAGGCGTGTGCTGTTCAGATCCACCTTCATTCATATAGCATCACTGTCTGTTTCACTCTACATACCCCCAGTCTTTGACTCAGGGAATCTCACTAGATACATGGACTTACTACTGCCTCATCTCCCTCGTCCTTTCATTATCTGTGCTGATGTTAATGCGCATCATTTCTCATGGGGTTCACCGTTTGCAGACCGCAGAGGCAAACTGCTTGATGCCTGGATAACCGACACAGACATTTTTCTTCTCCATTCTGGAGAACCCACGTATGCTCATGCAAATGGTACTTTAACACACATCGATGTGACCATCACAACCCCTGATCTTGCCCCTAACCTTGCCTGGCACCCACATTCAGACACTTTCTCGAGTTATCACTTCCCATTGTTCAAGATTCAAATATTCTTGCCCCATCTACTGAGGTCAGTCGTTGGCTCTGCTGACTGGAGTGGTTATGAGATGGACCTGACCCTTCCCACTTTCAAATCTTTCATGTCACCAACACAGGCGTGCGTGATGGTTGAAGCTAGCATCCTGAGTAGTGCCAAGCATAACATCAAGACATCTGTGAGAACCAAGACTGGTAAGCACTGTAAGCCCTTATGGACCCCGGCCTGCCAAGTCGCAGTGAATGCCAAAGCCCATGCCCGTAACCGCTATGATCGCCACTTAGGCAACATGGAGCTCTGGATTTCGTACAAAAAAGCAAGTGCCATATCACTCCAAACCCAAAGGGAAGCCAATGTATAAAGCTAGAAAATCTTAATTTATAGCATCAGCTCTCGCACCCGCTCCAGCGACGTTTGGACTCGGGTGAGAATGCTGCGACACTCTCGGCCTCACAGAACCATCCTTCTAAAGGTAAATGATACTGTTGTCTCTCAGACCAAGGATGTGGCAAATGTCCTGGCTTGCCAGTACAGCAGGAGGAGCGATGGTCACTCTCTTGATGTCACATTCAGTACCTTGAAGACAGAATCTGAACAGACCCCTTTCATCTTCACTGGTGTAATAAGGAAATCACACTCCCAGAACTGTGCAGCGCCCGTGCATCATCAACCTCAAAGTCTCCTGGGCCTGATTGCATCCCATTTGTTTTCCTCCAGCACATCTCAGAAGCCAAACTTCCTCTGCTCCTGTAATTTTTCAATTACATCTGTCAGATGGGCTTCCCACTGCTGTGGTGTGAGGCCACTGTTGTTCCTATCCTCAAGCCAGACAAAGTGGCCACTGACCCTGAATCCTATCGCCCTATTGCCCTCACTAACTCCCTGTGCAAGACCATAGAGAAGATGGTCACATGGTGCCTTCAGAGATTCCTGGAGCTGGAAGACTGCCTTGACCCATGCCAGAGTGGTTTTTGTTCTGACCACTCAACTTTTCATCCCTTGATGCGACTTGAAGCGGCTGCCCGCACAAGTTTTCATCGAGGCTACTTTTATTTGGCCGTTTCCCTTGATATATCCCCAGCATTTGATACTGTCTGGCACCATGGCTTGTTACAGAAGCTGCACTCACTTGGTCTTGCTGGCAACTTGCCCGCTTTAGCCAGCAGTTTCTATCCCAACGTAAGATCTCCATGAGTGTTGACGGTCAGCTGTCTGATAGTCACCCAATATCTGCGGGTGTGCCTCAGGGATCTGTAGTCAGTCCGGTGCTGTTCAGCATCATAATTGACGACCTATTTCACGGGTGCCATGACATTCTCTCTTATTCCTTGCATGCTGATGACGGTGCTCTTTGGGTTTCTGGTCCCAACCTGCCACAGCTACTGTCTACTGTTCAGGAGGCACTTTGTGCTGTGGAACGGTGGTCTCACACATGGAGGCTTCAGCTCTCGCCCAGCAAGATAAAGGTCATGATATTCACCCAGCGACCACCCTGTACCGATCTCTACATCCACAAAACGTCAATTGAATATGTGTCCACTTTCAAGTTTCTTAGCCTCACATTTGACCGGAAACTAACCTGGGCTCCGCACATCGGCCGACTCAAGGAGATATGTCAATCTGACCTGTGACTTTTATCAGTCATCTCTGCACGGGGACTTGGGGCAGACTACTCAACACTACGATGTCTGTATACTACTCTCATCCTCCCCAAACTTGACTATGGCTCTTTTCTGTTAGCCACAGCAGCTGCATGCCACCTACGAGCCCTGGACTGCATCCAATATGCTGCTCTGCGCACTGTTTTGGGTGCCCTTCGATGTACTCGTACTTCTCCCCTTGAGGTTGAGGCAAACGTTCCTCCTCTGGAGGATTTAGCCCCCTCTGGAGGCTAAATATGTATCCCGTGTCCTCACAGTAACATTGCATCCATCTGCAACTCTCCTTCGCACTTACCATCCGCATATCCTCTTTGCTGCTTCCAAACTTCCTCTGCCGGTGACAGGATGTGCCCTCTGCGAATTTCAGCGAGCGGGAAGTAGCTATGAGAGCATTACTTCATCATCGACTCGTCCGAAACATGTTTTGTCAGACACCCTAGCACATGCCACTCTATGTACAAATCATAAAGCTGACCTTGATGCCTTTCAGTGGCAGGCCCTGTTCCGGAACCTGGTATACCACCAATACGCAAACTGGACATCTATTTATTGCGACGGTACTGTACGCCGGGGAGAGGTTGCCTGCGCTGTGTGGAGTGCTGCCTTCAAACTGCTTTCTCGTCTGCCAACACATAGCTCTATCTTCACTGCTGAACTCATGGCAGTTTACCACGCGCTGCTGTTAGTTGATGGGAAACCTGGGAGATACGTTATCTTCACAGACTCTCTTAACACAGTGCGATCTCTAAAATCATACCAAGCTTCCTCAAACTATCTGGTTGACCGCATTCGCTTGCAAATTTTAGCTTTCCCACTTATTCCATTGCACTTGAGTGGGTGTCTAGCCACATGGGCATAGCGAGAAACGAGGCTGCAGACGTTCTTGCCAAAGAGGCTCATTGCCTGCCTCTCCCTACAAAGTTCCTACTCCCCTCTGATGATTTAGCCCGGGCCCTAGACCGGCACTACAACGCCGCCTGACAGCAGCAGTGGACTGCACATAGCTCACCTTACTCGTCAATCAAGCCTTTGCTAGGCTGCTCTGTGTGGAAAATCTAGACAGACGTTTCCAGGTTGCCCTCACACGACTCCGCCTTCAGACCTGCCGACTGAGTCACGGACAATATTTCACAGAGACCCAGCATGCCTAATGTGTATCCTGTGCCACAGACTTGACCATACATCACGCCATGATAGAGTGCCCGGAGTTCTCAGCCCACCGAAGAACCCTGCGTGGCTCTTGTACTGCCCTTCGCGTTGCCCGCCCTACTCAGCACCGAGTTCCCAGCAGGAGATCTGCTGGTGTTGCTGAGCATGCGCAACCTACTTCGTCGACTTTGAGTCCAAGAAAGTTACCCTGCATGATTAACAGGCGCCAAATGCCCGAAGAGGCTCGGCGCCAGGAACACACCAACGGCACAACGGCATCTTGGAGCGTAGATGCAAGCAACACCACTACAGTGGTGGCAGCATTCATCGACAATTCTCTGAAAATTACCAGTACCATAACTGACATTATCATGTGAAGTTTTTCCGATAAATTCAAACTGAGAATAGCGGAAGCAATCGTGATAACGTGATTAAATCCTTTCATCATGTCATATATCAAGAAGTATGATTTTTCATACATGTAGAGATAATTCTGCCTTTGTACTGTATAAACCTTCTTTAATTTTTTTTCTGATCTTGCAACTCCGAAATGACTGGGCCTTCTATTTATCAAATCTTTCTTAAATGACTTGACAATGACGGAAAAACATTTTAGGAAGCTTGGAAAGCTATTGGAACTGCATTTACGTTTGTATGCTAATTGGTGAAAGAACTGTCTGTATTCATAAATTAAAGTTTCGGACAAAAGTTTATTCCCCCGCAAAAGGATAACTAAACGCGATTTGAACATCCCTTTTCTTCCATAAAGTTGATTTTATTTAGGTGGTGAGTGCTCCTGCTTCACAGTTTAACATGCATAGCAATCAACGTTCCAATTTTATCGTACGTCACTGTAGAAAGTAAGTATGACAACCTAGTACTCAGCTGCGACGGCAGCGATAGCACGCGTGTTAAAGTTCAGTTGTCTGGAAGCTGTTGTTAGAGTAGGTTCAGTGTTGTGTGTTTCGTGCCGTCACTTGTGATAGTTTCTCTGTGCTGCTCCAGGTGACTTCTGATTTTTCTAGATCTGCCAGCTTTGTTCTGGTTATGCAAAGGTTGTGTGTTTGCTCATTAATTTGAAGTAAGTCAGCTTTGCGTATCAGAAATAGCTAGTGTTCCAGAGGATTACGCTGCTTACGCTAGTAGTGGTGGGTTCTTTTACCTATTGCCGTCAAATCTTAAGATGAATGAGGCAGCTACCGCTGCTGCTGTTGAAGCTCTCAGTCTTGTGAACAGTAACGAAGTGGGCCGTTCGAGATCTCAGGCTGTTCTCCAGCCGACTCACATCTCAGGGCACAATTACGTCAATGAAATATCTGCTGCCCCTCTTCACCAAAACGGCTCCATAACTCACCGAGCAGAGCAAGGAGTTAGTGTAACTTACCAGCAACAGGTCGCCAACATACCCATAGCTCACCAGGCCAACAACGGCGTCACTTTGGCTCATCATTCAAATAAAATTAATACATCTGCTAGACAAGCACCAGTTCATCTTCAATACCAACAACACCTATCGAAACCACAGTCGTCTCATAGCTCCGTTGGGGGAATCCCTATCATCCCTCCTAAGTACGCCCACCCGAAACAACAGCAATATACTATCTACAACACTGACCAACTACAGCATCAGGCACAACTACAGCAATATCCTCAAGATCTCCGACATTTTCAGTCAAACCACAATTCTTCTAAAGTCCAACAAGTAACACAGCAGCAACAACAACAACAATTTACCAGCACGGTTCCAAGCAAAGAGCAGCAGCAGCTACAACAAGGTGTTGTTGAAGGAGATTCTAGCAACAGCATGAACATCATGCAGGCGGCAGCTGTAGCTGCAGCTGCTGCTGGAGCACAAAACTACTATCAGCTGGATCCTCGGGTGATGACTCTGCAGCAGGCGCAACAGCTGCAGCAGCATCAACAACAACAGCATCGTCAGCAACAAAGCCATCCAGTACAGTCAACACACCAAGTGCAACAACAGCAGCAACAACTTCAGTTACAGCAGCAATCATTGCAGCATCAGCTCCAACACCAGCTTCAGCAAACACAACAGCAGCAACAACAGCATCAGCAGTTACAACAACAGATCCGACAACAACAACTGCAACAACAAGAGCAACAACAACAACGCCAGCAGCAGCTACATCAACAACAACAGCAGCAGCAACTCAGCCAGCCCAACCCCCCGGCCGGCAATAACCCCAACGAGAAGGCCGATGAAAGACCAATTGGTTATGGAGCGTTCGGCGTCGTTTGGTGAGTAGAACTTTTATGATATAAATATGAGGTCCATAATCCGAATGTAGCTACTAGGCCTATAGCGGAATAAAATTTTGTATCTGCATATCTTTAACCTTCATTGAAGAAATTAAAATTTCTGTTGCGACGAGAAATTCACCAGAATTTAATTTGCTAGACGTAGCGAATACGAGAGTCACCAGCAAATAATTTTGCCAGTCACGTGGCAAATTCGTTTGACGGTTTCATGGGTAGGTAGCTATCAGCTTTGTTTGCAGTATCAGTGGAAAATTGGCCGGTACCACCTTTACTTCTAGATTTTTTACATAATTTAGTAGCAACAAATGTATGTGATGAGCTATTTTGTATTTATGCACATGATATAAAACAGGTTTGTATTGTGTGGGTATTACTTAGTTTAATGAACTTTGATGTTTTTAATATTTGTGAACATCAATTTCTCGAGTTCGAATCGTTCCAAGACACGTTATACGAGTGACCAAATCTGTCGATATTCATGTTTCTGGTGACATAAACGAAAAAAGACTGCTACGATACTCGTACGGGCGAACGAGCGCCTGTTGGAGTCACAAAATAATAAAAATGGCTAGGATATTGGTCCGGGCGAGCAAGCGCCTGCGATCTAGGGCGTTCATCAACCGATCCTGATTAAGTCTGCATGGAGGGCAGTAGTCGAACTGACGACCTGAAGGAAATGTTAGGTAAGGTAGAGTTGAGTTAGATTAGATGAGCTTTAGTTAACTTTGCTTAGGGTAGGTTCTAAGGCTCATGATTCAGTACCCTAACGATCAATAATGACAGGATGCTATCAATACCGGCAGCAGAACACCACCGCAGAACTAACTACTACGAGAGACTCAGAGAGACGCGCACGCCCGTACGAATAGCATTACATGCTCCATCTCTGATCTATGTCAATTTTGATATTCCCGATGTTTTTCATCCTGCGGAAATTCTCATTGATTTGAACTAACGGAATTTATGTTCATAATTTATAAAAATCGTTGAAGTTCCTAAAACTCAGTTTTGTCATTTGTGGGCTTGAATAAACAGTGAAGAGTTTTTCTGTATGTTTTCATAACTTACTTAAATGATTTTATAATTTCATTGAGTAATTTATGTAGGTAAAGGATCGGTATCAGTGAGGTATTGATAATTCTAGAGTAGCTATATCTTCTGCTTGAAATTAGGTACTGGTAGCTATCAGCCCAAATTTGGGTATCAGTACTACGAAACATAAGTCGTGGTATCCTACTTGAATAAAGTTTCTAAATGAATTGTTTGTTTCGTACATATTTTTCACTGAACTGTATTCAGCAAAGAAATGACATGCAGTTGTGTTTGTTGGTCCTTAATAGTTGCCGCATTTATTTGGTGTTATAACAAGGTAACGACGGCTTCAATAATTCAATGCGATGCAGCTATCATAGATACTGATGTTCCCCACGCATCGAGTTCCGATGGTATTGATTATCGCTTGCAATGGTATCATGATCAACGATGCTCCATCCTCTTTGAGGTCCGATGGTCTTGACATGACTATGCCATGTATCATGGAGACCAATGTCCCGTCCTCCTCCGAGTCCCGAAGGTATCAGGAGCACTCCTCATTGCACCACCGTTGCAGCCACCCAATCAAAAGCCACCTTACACGTATTTTTTCTACTGGGAAGTCTTGAGAATTGTTGTTAAATTTTTAATCCAAAACAGTACCTGCGTAAGTGATACCCTCTATCTTATAATACTTTTATTTATATTTTTGCTACCTGCTAAGTTATTGGTGATACATCGTTGTAACTCATCGGTTTGATGAGGATGTTGTGTTACTTCTCCGTTGGCGTACTAAGATCTGATTGCCCACGTTACTCTTTTTACTGGTCCTTGTGTGTTTGTCAAGTGATTGTTTGTCACTCACATGACAGTAGAAACCTCCACTTTACTCGAGTGAAAGTACTTTGAGGCCAAAGTGGAGGCTGCATGCTTTATTTTGTACTTGAATGATTATTTTTATCCCCAGCAACAAACGTACAGAAGCAAAGGTTGACGAGCGAGTACCAAAATCGTGTCTCAACTCTCTGCTAAGTCGGCTCTAGTACGTTTATTAATCGCAACAGATGCACGGTAGGTTAAGGCGTTTGAATAAGTTTGAAGCCTACTTGAAAATTTGTGATGTATTCGATAAAAATTCGCCCATGTTATATATCTATGATCAGCATCGACATAAGATATGTTAAAGGATAGCGTACAGTCTGTGTCTACGGGTAACTAATAGAATAAAGAGTGAGAAGCTGAATTACACCTGAACGTGCGAACACATTAGGCGGAGGTTTTAACGTAAGTGATGACTCACGTGACTAATTTTACGTAGCTACCGAGGGGACATGTCGACTTGCCCTTATGTAACGTTTCATTTTGAACTTAGAAATAAATGTCGTTATTGTTTTATATTGTGCTAGTTTTTCTTATAATAGGTACGATGTGGTCGAACTTGATCCGGTAGTTTAAGTTGGTTGAGTAAGGTTGGTGTAGTGTTCATGTAATTGGAAAGGTGTTAGTCGACACCAGGAATAAGAACCCCTGATACACCACAACGTGATATATATCGACCAGCAATGTCTTTGAAGTAACTAGCTACTATGGTGCCAAGTAACTGGCTACTATGCTGCGAAGTAACTGGCTACTATGGTGCGAAGTAACTGGCTACTGTGGTTCAAAGTAACTGGCTACTGTGGTTCAAAGTAACTGGCTACTATGGTTTGAAGTAACTGGCTACTGTGGTTCAAAGTAACTGGCTACTGTGGTTCAAAGTAACTGGCTACTATGGTTTGAAGTAACTGGCTACTATGGTGCGAAGTAACTGGCTACTATGGTTTGAAGTAACTGGCTACTGTGGTTCAAAGTAACTGGCTACTGTGGTTTGAAGTAACTGGCTACTATGGTTTGAAGTAACTGGCTACTGTGGTTCAAAGTAACTGGCTACTGCGGTTCAAAGTAACTGGCTACTGCGGTTCAAAGTAACTGGCTACTGTGGTTCAAAGTAACTTGCTACTGTGGTTCAAAGTTCATGGCTTCTATGCTAGGTTTGAAGTAACTGGCTACTGTGGTTCAAAATAACTGGCTACTGTGGTTCAAAGTAACTGACTACTATGGTTTGAAGTTACTGGCTACTGTGGCTCAAAGTAACTGGCTACTATGCTCTAAAGTAACTAGCTACTGTGGTTCAAAGTAACTGGCTACTATGGTTCAAAGTAACTGGCTACTATGGTTCAAAGTAACTGGCTACTGTGGTTCAAAGTAACTGGCTACTGTGGTTCAAAGTAACTGGCTACTATGGTTCAAAGTAACTGGCTACTGTGGTTCAAAGTAACTGGCTACTATGGTTCAAAGTAACTGGCTACTATGGTTCAAAGTAACTGGCTACTATGGTTCAAAGTAACTGGCTACTGTGGTTCAAAGTAACTGGCTA